>JAJQKJ010000649.1:0-69324 GCA_029574335.1 Rana kukunoris
ACAGCTGGAGGGCCGTAGTTTGAGGATCCCTGATATAATTAAAATTAATGGGTTTCGCTCCACTCAACAGATCAGGTGGCAGCTTCCTTGTCTATAAAGGATAGGAGGATTTCGTTTCACTACAGCGGAACACAGATCGTTTGCTATGCACAGCTGTTCCAGCTTTATTTCTCGATGTTTCTTCTGTAATAGAAGCTGCTAACCTTCCTCCTTGCAATCTTCTTTGCACTGTACACTGGGTATGTCTAATGGGACAATACTTTAAAGGGGTAATTCCCCCAAAAACCTTTTTTTTAACATTTATTCAGGCTCGTTATGTCATAGGGTATTCTTTTTTATTTTTTTCAGTAATGAAGCCGTACTTTCCGTTTTCAGATGCATCGTCTCCGTCGCTTCCGGGTATGTTCGTCTGGTCTGGGCGTGCCTATTTGGATTGACAGGCTTCCGTCGGTCTCATACTTCCGTGACGAGTAGCCGAAAAGATGCGAGCGACGGTGGGCTCTTGACTGCGCCTGGCACCGTCGATCGGCTACTTTCGGAAAATCGTGACGCGTCATTATGCGACCGTCGGAAGCTGTCAATCAAATTGGCACGCCTTGACCCGGAGCCCATACCCGGCAGCGTCGGGAGACGATTGCATCTTTAAAACGGTAAGTACGGCTTCATTCTAAAAAAAAAAAAAAACTGATTCCCACTTGACATAACGAGCCTGAATAATTGTTAAAAAAAGGTTTTTGGGGGAACTACCCTTTAACAGTAATTTTTTTTTTTTTTTTACTTTATTGCATTCCAGTTAAAAATATTACTGTTAAAGGGGTAGTTCCCCCAAAAACCTTTTTTTTAACATTTATTCAGGCTCGTTATGTCAAGGGGAATCAGTTTTTTTTTTTTTTTTACTTTAATGCATTCCAGTTAAAAATAAGTGTTCTGCCTTTAGAAGCACTTGTGGAAAAAGTGGAGCCGCTTTTGCAGGTATAGCTATGTAAAACATTACAAATAAGTGCCTATACCGTTTAAAATCCAGTAAATTCACTGTCTCATCCTACTTGCCATGCTCAGTTGCTCTCCATTTTTTAGGTACCGCGAATTTGGGACAGCCTTAATGCAGACCTTTACCCATATTACCATGATAAAAAATAATGTTCGTTAGCAAGGAGCATTAATAATTATGATACCAAAATGAGTATGTGCTGTAAAATTGCCTCCAGCATTGCTCCCATTTCTCCTTGCTGGGGGCTGCCATTTTACTGAAGCGAGACCCCTGAACAGCAGTAAATCAAAGTGGAAACTAAGCCCATCGCTTTAACAGTTTCAAAAAACAGTTCCATTCCTGCAATGCCAGAATTTCTAACTGTCACATTTGCTTATGTTCTCAACCAAACTGTCAATTCAATAGTCTGGTGTCATAAATGATCACATGTGCAGCACCATGGCAGTTGCAGATCAAACAGGAGCAGCTTCCCTGGCTGTAAAGTATAGGAGGGTTTAATTCTGCTTTAAGGCTGTTAGCAAATCGGCCTTTACAAACTCAGCAGTACCTAAAAATAATAAAAAAGTAACTGAGCATGTGCAGAGCTGGATGAGGACAGTATCACCGCACAATGTTATCTGCAAAAGGGTCCAGCCTTAAGTCATCTAGCAGGACTAGCAGAAGTTCCACATGCAACTAATCCCTCCTATCTCCTTTTCAGACAAGGGAGCTTCTTCCGTTAGATCTGCAACTGCCATGGTGCTGCACACATGATCAGTTACGACACCAGCCATTTGAAGGTTTGACAGTTTGGTTAGAGGACACAATCAAAATGTAACAGTTAGCATTCCAGGAATATAACTTTTTTTTAAAACCTTTATAGTAATGAGTTTAGAAAAGGAGGAGCCCCACTATATCAACATCACCTGTGACTATACAAAAGGATCGAGAATGGATCTCAAAGAAAAAGCAGACTTTGCGGGCACATCATGAGGCAGTGGCAGCAATAAAATAATTAATGTCTTTCATATGAAATTAGAAATTCGTAGATATATGAGTATGGATTAATTAGATCTGTATAGAGAAATTACAATACAACAAATCCTCCACGTGTGCTTGTCAACGCGTTTTGCAATTTAGTAGCTTCCTCGGGACATAACTAGAGAGGTGCGGTTATACTTTCTCGTTAGTAATTTTATAATTATCCAAAAATTAGTAAGCATTTGTATATGCACAAGAGGTATTCAATCATTTTGTATACATCTTGGAAAATTACATGCATCTCATAAAAAAAAAAAAAAAAAACTATGTTTGGCCGATTGGCCTTGGAGCAAAGCATCAGTGGACACCACAGATTGTCTGAGTGTAGTCTGATGTGGTGTCCACTGATGCTTTCATCAAGGCCAACCTTGTAGGGGGCCAAAGTGATAGATGGTTTGGCAGTGGTACACTTGGTCCCCAACATGATTGTCTTTGAGTCGTAGTCCGATGTGTGTGTGTCCACTGATGCTTTGATCCAAGGCCCATCAGGCAGGCGTATATGTTGATTTTTATGTGATACATGCAATTTTTCCCAAGATGTATACAAAGTAATCTAATACCTCTTGTGCATATACAAATGCTTAATTATTTTTAGATAATTATACTTTTTCTCGTTAATTTTATAACAGCGCCTCTCCAGTATGTTCCGAGGAAGCTAAAGTGTGAAACGCATTGACAAGCACGCGTTGAGGATTTGTTGGATCATATTTCTCTATACAGATCTATTTATCAATACTCATCTCTACGAATGTCTCATGTCATATACCCAAGGATCCAACCTTTCTGCTTGTTGTATTGGGTATCTGTTGACTTTGTCAAAGAATAGGGTATTGTCTATTTTTTTATTTTTGTAATGAAGACATAATTATTATATACTTACCGCTGCCTGATGTGCCCACAAAGTCTACTTTTTCTTTCAATCTTTTTTTTATAGTAATTGGTTTAGTCCCTCTTTATGATTTACTGCTGTTTAGGGGGGTTTGGGCTTCAGCAAAATGTCTCTAGCGAGAAGAAACAAAAGCAATGCTGGAGGCAGTTTACAGCACACACTCATTTTGGAAGCATAATTAAAATGTGGAATGTATGTTCCTTGTAAAGAAAATTAATTATTTTTTCTCAAGCTGTTACGGATAAAGTTTTGCTTTAAGCAGCCCGATAGGGGGAATCTGCAATTTGGGCAGAGCAGTAGAAGCAATGAGGACAGCATGGCAGAGAAGAACCCAGCACCCCTGTTATGTATTCTGGGGGGGCAGGCTGGGTCTAACAACAAAAACTTTGAAGCCGCTGCAAATTTATTCTTTGCCAATCTTAGGGCTCAATGTTAAGGATGGGCTCAGACGTGTTCACAGCACCAGATGCCAGCACCCGCCAGGAAGCTGACACCATGCAGTGCCAATCACATGCAGTGAAACGTTTCCGATCAGTTCAGCCACGGATCGGGAAATGTCTCGCTGCTGTGATTAGTGCAATTGTTTGGCAGGCTCAGGCACGTGGAGCTCGTGAACACGTCTGGGACCATCCTTACCATACACAAACCAATCTTACCATGCAATATCAACTTTACATTGACCAAATTTATGTCATACAAGGACCTAAAACTATCCATATCAGGCAGGCCCTTCCACTAGATTTCTGGTTGGTAGATCTAAAGGAAATTGCACAGATTGTATAGTAAGTGGTGAGCCTTAAGCCCCATTACACACCATCAGATTATCTGCAGATTTTTGTCTTCAGATTTACCAAAACCATCTAATATGAGGTCAAACCTTAAGAGTTTCAATTTGTATGCAATCAGGCAGGCCCTTGTACTACATGGTTTTGGTAAATCTGCAGATAACTATATACTTTCCTATGCAGCCACGATCAGCAGGTATATTGCATTACACGGACAGCTGTGGAAGTTGGGTGATTGTTGTTACAATGCACTAATGGTCACATATCAGAGTCTCAGGAACAGAGAGGAGAGCTGCAGTCTCACTCTCTGTGTCCAGCACTGAGTGTCTATATGTGGAGGGTCAGCATACCCCCGGGGCTTCCCTCACCTCACTCGAACGACACCCCTCCCACACTGCAATAATAGACCCTCCGTACCTTCTTGTGATAAGCGGCACATGGTACCCGCAGCTCCGGCACCGAGCAGCGTCTCCACACCGAGCAAAATATCCGTCCTACTGCAGCCATCGTGCTCCGGAATAGTGTACACTGACAGGCGAAGACGCGACGTAACTGCGTAGCACTGCTGTAAGGAGCACACGTGACTTGCAGAGTGGAGTGCGCAGGTGCGGCGGCTGGCGAGTGGTGTCACGTGATCAGTGTCAGGGTTATGAAAGTGGGAGGAGGATGTGGACATGATTAGGTTATGTAGTATGTACTGCAGGATGAGTCAGGGATTACAAAAATAAAACTAGGCACTTTCTGTGTATTGTTATTGTGGATTTAACTGCACATAGATTATATTATACAAGATCCTGTGCAGCTAAACATGGATTCCAGGTATGTTTTTTTTTACATAATTACATTGGTTCATGTGCAATCAATGTAAATATACAATACATATTATATACCTTTGGGAGGCACTGTAGTAGTTGCCACTACTACACTGATCCTTGCTTCAGATACTGTGCAGAGCATGTGCCATACTGCATCTTAGCTCACAACTGTCCCTGATTTATAACAAAGTTCCTCTGTTCCTCCTTATTTGTCCCGTATTGTGATCTGATCTATAACGTTTTGTATAAAATGCACTATTTATTTTTCAAAAAGTGTTTCCCAGTGCTACAACTTTCTTAGAATTTCTAAATTGCTTCATTTGTAAATGTCAAAAGCCAATATAAAGTAATAGTAGCGGTAAAAAACAAAAAACAAAAAAAAAACAATTGTGGGTTTAACTAATCACTTTTTTGGTATTATTCTTCTTTAACCTCCCTGGCGGTCTTCCCGTGTGTGGCACGGGGTGAGATTTTTAAGCTAAGATCGGTAACCCCGTGCCACACACGGACTTGCCTCGCTGGATGCAGAAAAAAGTTTACTTACCTTTTCTCTGCGATCCAGCGATGAATCTCCGCAGTTAGTACACGGGTGGGCGGATGTCCGCCTGATGCTGTGTGTTCCGCCCGATTCCCTTCCCTGCGAGCGTCGCGACGTAGGGGGGGGAACGGCGCCAAATTTAAAAAAGTAAACAAACACTATAATACAGTACACTGTAATCTTATAGATTTCAGTTACTGTATGTAAAAAATTAACACCCCCATGTCCCTAGTGGTCTGCCCTGTACACTACATGTCCTTTTATATATAAAAACTGTTCTTTCTCCCTGCAAACTGTAGATTGCCCATAGCAACCAAAAGTGTCCCTTTATGGCAAAAATTGTTTTAGAGCAGCTAAAAAACAGCGATAATAAATCAGAATCACTTGCAGAATTTAGCGATAGCGTATTTATGGGGAATATTCGTCATTAAAAATAAAATAATAATGACAGCAAAAATTCTGCAACTGAGCAAATTTCAGTGATTTTGATTTGATTACATTATTGAATATTTTTTTACTATAATTATATTATTATTTGTTTATAATTTTTTATATTTTTTATTTATATTATTTTTTTATATAAGAAAAAAATAAAAAAATCATACCCAGGATGCCTATTTAGACTCTTGTTTGGATAGATTTCAGTGAGTTATTCCTAAGAATTACATGCAGCCTACAGTATAAATACGCCAAATTCCCTTGCAAATAATGGTACCGCTTTTAGCACCGTAAAATTCTGAAAGAATCCATACCGCCAGGGTGGTTAAGGAGATATGGCGGGGGGTGTCCTATACCTACATACTTTTCCTAATAGGTGTCCCTTGGTCCCATCTCAAAAGGTTAGGAGGTATGCTGCATAGTAACCACAGGCAGTCACTTGTTCAACACGAGCACATTCTCAGAATGCCCTTACATTCTTCTCAATGAATGCAAAGCATTCTCTGATTGGATAAGGTGGAGAGGTGGGGGGCAGTTATGTCACAATCTCCGCCTTGCCAAATCAGAGATCACTTTGCGTTCATTAGAAAAAAAAAAAAAAATACAAAATACAAGGCATTCTCTGAATGGCATCTGTCCCAAGTCAACAACCCCCTTTGTAAGTTGATCACCGGACAGATCTCCTGCTGAGCAAGCGGATAGCAGCTGCAGTCTGCCCGTGTGAAAGGGACCTTACTGGATTACTTACTGGGAGATTCATCAAGTGAAAATGGAAAGCAATCCCAAAAATGAAAACAAATGCAGCCATCACATATAAGTATTGCTAAGCTGCAATATAAAAATGGTTTGTATTTCTATATAACACTTTAACAGCTTCCCGACCACAGCACGAGTTATTACGTCAACATGGCTGTGCAAATGGGCGTATATATACATCCCCTTTGATTTGCGACGTGCCGTGTGGTCACGCACGTGACGGCGGCACTCGCTCGCGACCTTGTTGCGGAGCTCCGTGACTGTGCCCGCGGACTCGATGTCCGCCGGTGTCCCACGAACGGGTCACAGAGCTGAAGAACGGGGAGATGTCAGTTTAAACAAACATCTCCCCGTCCTTACCCTGACATGTCACGATTCGTCTGTTCCCTGTCATTGGGAACAGCGATCAGTGACATGTCATGGCATGCACACGCCCCTTTACAGTTATAAGCACTCCCTAGGTCACACTTAACCCTTCAGGTTAACCTCTTGACTGCCAGTGTTATTTTTACAGTAATTCAGTGCATTTTTATAGCACTGATCGCTGTGAAAATGACAATGGTCTCAAAATGGTGTCAAAAGTGTCCGATGTGTCTGTCATAAAGTCACAATAAAAATCGCTGATTGCCGCCATTACTAGTAAAAAAAACATATTAATAAAAATGCCATAAAACTACCCCCTATTTTGTAGACGCTATGGGCCAGATTCACGTACATTGGCGCATATTTTGACCAGCGTAGCGCACCTCCTTTACGTTAGACCAGCGCAATGTAGAGGCGCAATCACCGTATTCTCGTAGTATTTAAGCAGAAATTAGCGACGGTTGTAACGTTAATTCCGA
This sequence comes from Rana kukunoris, assembly GCA_029574335.1. Taxonomy (NCBI): domain Eukaryota; kingdom Metazoa; phylum Chordata; class Amphibia; order Anura; family Ranidae; genus Rana; species Rana kukunoris. The sequence continues at coordinate 7,075 of JAJQKJ010000649.1, forward strand.
GGCGTAAGGTGGAGTAATTCAAATTGGGAAGGACGTGGGCGTGTTACATTGAAATGAGCCGTGACCCCATGCAAATGAACGGCCGGCCGGCGGCTCACGCATGCGCACATGAAGCAGACCATGGTCAGCACCTCTCTGCGCATGCTCACAACTCGGAACGGCGCAATCAGTGAAATTGGAAGTGGTCCCCGAGCAACTTTGTGAACTACGCAGACAGCATAAATAGACAGACACAAACGCACTTCCTTTGCAAAAGTACATCCCTTTGTATCCCTTCCTATATACAGCAAGGTGCTTTTGTTCTGTTGTTTGTTGCGTTGTGATTTGTCTTTGTTATATTTGTGGACTGTTTGATGTAGTGTTTGGTAGAATATATTTGAAAGTGTTTTTTGGTGACTGCTTGTGAGACTTTTTGGTTGATAGATTTTGGTTTGTTTGTTTTGTTGCTTGATTTTTCCTGCTTGTTTTTCTGAGTGATTTTTGTTTGGGAGAGAGTTGTTGTATGAATATGACTGAGAGGAAAGCGGAAGAGCAATTTTTCTTTGGGGGAGAAACAAATCATTGCCGGGCCCTTACCCACTATGGGCGTTTCCTTCACGGCCCGGAGAGTGCCAACACCACCCTGGCCAGGAAAAGGGAGATTTTGCAGAACATTACTGACCAGGTGAATGCATTGGGGGGGGGGGGGGGGGGGGGGGAGACCCAGACACGCGAGGGGATCGTCAAGAAAATCAATGACCTCCGGCGTCTGGTCAGAAGAAGCTGGCCAAATGGCAGCCCATGCCAGGGGCACAGGAGGGGGCCCACCATGCCCTGTTAGGCTGACAGCGGAGGAGCGTGCGGGTGGCCCACACCCACACCTTTCTTAGACAAACAGGTGGAGGGCCTGCCTGGCTATGACTCCAGTCATGAAGGCGTGATGCCAGGTAAGGTTTTTTTTCCCTATCAGGTGTGTAGCATTTGTGGGGGAAGGGGTGAAAGGGAATATGTGGCAAGTGTGTGGATCCTCCAACCTGTGAATGTTTTGTGTCATCCACAGATGAGCAGGAGGGTGCTGGGCCATCTGGGCTGACCGCACCATCCCAGGGACAACAGCCTGATGAGGACTCCCCGACAAGGCCGGAGTCCTCGGAGGAGGTTAAAGAGGAGGAGGTTGAGGAGTTTGAGGAGGAGGAGGATGTCATGTCAGCCAGTGGATTGCTGTTTTTGAGAGGAGTCTCCCTCTCTGGCTGGCAGCAGCCAGCCCTCCTTAAGGGCTAGCCCCTCCACTCCTCCCCCAACATGGCTCCTCTCCCAAGGGCCTCCCCCTTCTCCCTGGCAGGAGGCAGGAAGTCGTCCCAGAAGACCAGGGGGGTGGCCGAGGTTCTGCCCTCCAATCTGAGAAGGGGACAGGCCCTTCAGACCTGCCATCTGGGACAGGTCACCCAGACTTTGCGGCAGATGGAGGAGAGCCTGTCCTCCATAAAGGATACGCTTGGGGACCTGGACTGCCACTCCCGGGCTCTTACAAACTGCCTAAACGTACTGCAGACTACAACAGCAGACGTTGGGCAGGATGTGAGGGCCCTCACCCAGGCTATCCAGGCCAACACGGCAACACTAGGTGCTGGCCTGAACAGAATTGCCGTGGCCTTGGAGGGCAGGCCGCAAGGTGGGCAGAGACCAGGGGCTGCTCCTCTTCCCCGGGTTTGCCCCTCCCCATAAATCTCCCCTGAGGAGCCGGGGCCGTGGGCGCCCCAGGCATGGCTCACGCCAGTGGCAATAATTTGTTTTTCCCCTTTTTTTTTTCCTGGGAATTTTTTTTTTTTGGTGTTGTGAATGTTTTTGGAATGTGGGGGTGATATTCCTGCCGGAAAAGGCATGTCACCCTCAGTTTTGGTGGTGAGTAGGGTTCCCCAGGACCAGGGAGAAGTGATCCCAGGTCCGTGTGTGAATGGTGTATGAATGTACAGTGACATATTTGGAGCCGTGGCGTGGCGTTGCTGCTCACAAGTCCAGCATGGTGGGCTTGTGCTAATCCAATTAGATGAGGATGTGATGTGTCTGTGCTAGGGACCACAGTGGTGTGCATGCATGCATTCTCATTGTGTCATGATTAATGTGTGTGTTTAACGTGCAAAGATGCCTAATGTGGGCTGTCTCCTGGCTGCTCTTCCCTCAGAAGACGGGGTAGCCTCGGTTAGGGGGGGATTGTCTGGTTCAGGGGTCAGGTCATCACGTAGGTCAATCTGCAGGCCCTTTCTCACTGCGAAGTTGTGCAACATGCACAGATGATCTGGCACACGAAGTTTGGGGAATACAACAGGGTCCCCCCAGACTTATCCAGGCATCGGAAACGTAACTTCAAGGTGCGCTCCACCACTGCACGTGTTTGGGCGTGGGCTTCATTGTATCTTTCCTCTCCTGGGGTTTGGGGGTTCCGGATAGGAGTCATGAGATAAGGTCCCAGTGCATATGCAGAGTCACCTGTAAGGGAAAAGACAGGAGGATGTTAGTCATGCATGTGCCCCCTGTGATGTGTGCATCATGGGGGGGGACAGTCATGCCTGCCACCCATGTCACTCACCAACCAGCCAGGTGTCCCCATACACGTTCTGTTCGAATTCCATTGGGATGGGGCTCTGATTGTAGATGTAGCTGTCATGGCTAGATCCGGGGTGTTTGGCACGGACGTGCCATATGAGGCCTTGGGCATCGACTATCACCTGTACGTTGATGGAATGCCAATGCTTCCGATTGCGGTATATGTGCTCTGTCTCATGGGGGGGCTGGAGTGCCACATGTGTGCAATCAATGGCCCCCCACGGTGCGTGGGAATCTGGCAATTCTGTAGAAATCTGTCATTGCCTTCAGCCACATCTGCTCATGGAGGATTGTGACATCCCAGCCACCACTCCACTTGTTCTTTGAAAAGAGCCACTGGCAAGGAAATGAGAGAGTGTTGCCATGACCTTGACCAGTGGGCTGCAAGCATGTGAGCGGTGTGTTGGGCTGGTGATGTCCTCCTGCAAGGTTGTGGTTAATTTCAGCATGGCATGAGGGGGTGAATCTGAAGTTGCGATACACTCAGAATCACTCATGCCAAAGAGGTCTATGCGGGGTGCGGTATATCCTCTCTCCGTGCCATCCTCCGTGCCCTCATCCTTCTTTGCTCCTCTAAAGTCAGTAGTATAGCTATGAGGCAAGGATGTCCCTGGCATGTTGGCATACAGATTGTTGTGCAACACGTGTGACTGCTCAGCTCCTCACTAACAGTGTTGCTTTATTTGACATGTAGACGAATTGTCTAATTTTATACCACCTTTTATATGGTCTAATTTTAGACAGGCCGTGCAGCTGTTGCGCACAGCGCGTAGCCTGCGCCTGCAACAACGTTCTTTTGTGGATCCCCGTAAAACCTCTCATTAGCATATTTGAATAGCAAAACAATGGTGTGTCTAGCGCAGTTTTGCGCGGACGGATGCGCCTGTCTATCGAAATTACGCCGGACAAAAAAAAAGTGGATTTCTTGCGTATCTCGTTTTGGGGATGCGGGAGCATCGAAACGCATGCGCAAAATTAGACTTACGCTGTGCATCTCCTGTAACGCCGGTGTAATCGCTCTGTGAATCTGGCTCTATATCTTTTGCGCAAACCAATCAATATACGCTTATTGAGATTTTTTTTACCATAAATATGTAGCAGAATATATATTGGCCTAAACTGATGAATACTTTTTTTTGGGGGGGGATATGTTTTATAGCAGAAAGTAATAAATCTTTATTTTTTTTTTCAAAATTGTCTGTTTTTGTTCATGGCACACAAATTAAAAACCCGCAGAGGTGATCAAATGCCATCAAAAGAAAGCCCAATTTGTGGGGAAAAAAGTACATCAATTTTGTTTGGGTACAACATAGCACGACTGCGCAATTGTCAGTTAAAGTGTCGCAAAAAAAAAAACCTGGTCATTAAAGGGGTAAATCCTTCCAGGGCTAAAGTGGTTAAGATACATTTCACAAGTTATATCAAGGTAGAAATTCATGTGGCATTTATCTCCATTATTCACCCCAAACAAGGAAGTTCTGTTGGTTTTGTTCCAGCAGTCATAAAATGTAAAATTGACATTCCATCATTTTCCTTTCTTGGTGCCTATCCATGGCAGCATACGCATGGAAAGGCACCAGGAAAAATAAATACTTACCATTCCGTAATTTTTCTTTTCCTGGTGCCTATCCATGCGTATGCTACCATAAGGGCACCAAGACATAAAGCTTGGGACTGTCTACTGTGAACTGTCCTCTATATGAGCCAAGTATCTCTTGACTAATCAGCTGCTCCTCTTCCAGTCTCTATGTATAGATAGAAGCTGTCCATGAACTCTTCCAGTCTCTATGTATAGATAGAAGCTGTCCATGAACTCTTCCAGTCTCTATGTATAGATAGAAGCTGTCCATTAACTCTTCTCTTCCAGTCTCTATGTATAGATAGACGCTGTCCATGAACTCTTCCAGTCTCTACGTATAGCTAGAAGCTATCCATGAACTCTTCCAGTCTCTATGTATAGATAGAAGCTATCCATGAACTCTTCCAGTCTCTATGTATAGATAGAAGCTGTCCATGAACTCTTCAAGTCTCTATGTATAGATAGAAGCTGTCCATGAACTCTTCCAGTCTCTATGTATAGATAGAAGCTGTCCATTAACTCTTCTCTTCCAGTCTCTATGTATAGATAGACGCTGTCCATGAACTCTTCCAGTCTCTACGTATAGCTAGAAGCTATCCATGAACTCTTCCAGTCTCTATGTATAGATAGAAGCTGTCCATGAACTCTTCCAGTCTCTATGTATAGATAGAAGCTGTCCATGAACTCTTCCAGTCTCTATGTATAGATAGACGCTGTCCATGAACTCTTCCAGTCTCTACGTATAGCTAGAAGCTATCCATGAACTCTTCCAGTCTCTATGTATAGATAGAAGCTGTCCATGAACTCTTCCAGTCTCTATGTATAGATAGAAGCTGTCCATGAACTCTTCCAGTCTCTATGTATAGATAGAAGCTGTCCATGAACTCTTCTGCCGCGTACACACGGTCGTTTTTTGCGATGAAAAAAAACGACGTTTTTTAAAACGTCATTTAAATTGATCGTGTGTGGGCAAAACGTTGTTTTTTTGTCTTAAAAAAAACAACCAAAAAAAAATTCCAACATGCTTGAATTTTTTGTGTCGTTTTTCAAAACGTCGTTTTTTGTTTCACAAAAAGTCACCGTGTGTAGCAAAAACGTCGTTCAAAACGACGTTTTTCAACCCGCGCATGCCCAGAAGCTAGTTATGAAGCGAGCTTCAATGGAAAAGAGTGGTGAATGTAACCTCGCTTTTTGTGAAAAAACGATGGTGTGTATGCAAAATTGTCTTTGAAAAGTGACGTTTCAAAAACGTCGTTTTTTACTTCACAGAAAACGTCGGTTTTTTTCATCGCAAAAAACGACCGTGTGTACGCGGCATTCCAGTCTCTATGTATAGATAGAAGCTGTCCATGAACTCTTCCAGTCTCTGTGTATAGATAGAAGCTGTCCATGAACTAACTCTTCCAGTTTCTATGTATAGATAGAAGCTGTCCATGAACTCTTCCAGTCTCTATGTATAGATAGAAGCTGTCCATTAACTCTTCTCTTCCAGTCTCTATGTATAGATAGAAGCTGTCCATTAACTCTTCTCTTCCAGTCTCTATGTATAGATAGACGCTGTCCATGAACTCTTCCAGTCTCTACGTATAGCTAGAAGCTATCCATGAACTCTTCCAGTCTCTATGTATAGATAGACGCTGTCCATGAACTCTTCCAGTCTCTATGTATAGATAGAAGCTGTCCATGAACTAACTCTTCCAGTTTCTATGTATAGATAGAAGCTGTCCATGAACTCTTCCAGTCTCTATGTATAGATAGAAGCTGTCCATAAACTCTTCCAGTCTCTATGTATAGATAGACGCTGTCCATAAACTCTTCCAGTCTCTATGTATAGATAGAAGCTGTCCATGAACTCTTCCAGTCTCTATGTATAGATAGAAGCTGTCCATAAACTCTTCCAGTCTCTATGTATAGATAGAAGCTGTCCATGAACTCTTCCAGTCTCTATGTATAGATAGAAGCTGTCCATGAACTCTTCCAATCTCTATGTATAGATAGAAGCTGTCCATGAACTCTTCCAGTCTCTATGTATAGATAGAAGCTGTCCATGAACTCTTCCAGTCTCTATGTATAGATAGAAGCTGTCCATGAACTCTTCCAGTCTCTATGTATAGATAGAAGCTATCCATGAACTCTTCCAGTCTCTATGTATAGATAGAAGCTATCCATGAACTCTTCCAGTCTCTATGTATAGATAGAAGCTATCCATGAACTCTTCCAGTCTCTATGTATAGATAGAAGCTGTCCATGAACTCTTCTCTTCCAGTCTCTATGTATAGATAGAAGCTGTCCATGAACTCTTCCAGTCTCTATGTATAGATAGAAGCTATCCATGAACTCTTCCAGTCTCTATGTATAGATAGAAGCTATCCATGAACTCCATCTCTATGAAGATAGAAGCTCTGAACTCTCTTCCAGTCTCTATGTATAGATAGAAGCTGTCCATGAACTCTTCCAGTCTTATGTATAGATAGAAGCTATCAGAACTCTCCAGTCTCTATGTATAGATAGAAGCTGTCCATGAACTCCTCTTCCATCTCTATGAAGATAGAAGCTCTGAACTCCTCTTCCAGTTTATGTATAGATAGAAGCTGTCCATGAACTCTTCCATTTCTAGATAGAAGAAGCTGTCCATGAACTCTTCCAGTCTCTATGTATAGATAGAAGCTGCCCATGAACAGCTAAATGTGTGTATTTCCATCACACTACCAGGGCCGGAGCTACCACTAGGCAAAGTAGGTAGCCACCTAGGGCGCACTACCATCTAGGGCGCAACCATGGCCTTTGTCCTGGGGAAGCCTCAGTGTGTGTGAGCTGGCTCTCCTCTCCTGATTGCTTGTCCCATTCAGTGTCGGGAACACATCCGTTGTGTGCCACCGCCGCCAATCCCCCCATGTGTCCCGATGAGCGATGCGCTGTCACATCTCCTCACACAGTAATATCTCACAGTACCGCTACGGGACTCCTTTGCTCCAGATTGTCCCTCTGGTACGGCAATGTGTGTGGGTAGAGATGGGAGCATTGGAGGTGCAGCATCTATTAGCTGACACCATGGAGTGGGTGGATGGCGCTGGCCTGGCCTTGGTTGGGACACCATGGTGTGGGTGGATGGTGCTGGCCCCGTGGGGACACCATGGTGTGGGTGGATGGTGCTGGCCCCATGGGGACACCATGGAGCGGGTGGATGGCGCTGGCGGGGACTCCTAAGCAATTCTGCACACCCAGTGCTGAGGAGAGTCCTGATGATGGTCGATGAAGCCACGAAGAGCAGAGGCAAGGAGGAGGATGGATCTGCACCGAGCTGTGTGTGTGTGTGTGGGAGGGGGGTGTGGTGTGGTGTGTGCGCGAGTAGTGCAGGAAGTAGGAATCAGGTGGGCCTGTGTCGGGTAGGTCATTGTAGGTGTAAGATAGGTGGGTCAGTGTATGTGTCAGGAAGGGGGGTTTGTGTATTAGTCAGCGTAGGTGTCAAGTGGGTCAGGTAAGTCAGTGTAGGTGTCAGGTAGGCCAGAGTAATGATCAGGTGGGTCAGTGTATGTGTCAGGTAGGGGGTCAGTGTATGTGTCAGGTAGGTCAGTGTAGATGTCAGGTAGGCAGTGTAATGATCAGGTGGGTCATTGTGGGTGTAAGGTAGGTGGGTCAGTGTATGTGCCAGGAAGGGGGGTTGGTGTATTGGTCAGCATAAGGTGTCAGTGTAGGTGTCAGGTAAGTCAGTGTAGGTGTAAGGTAGGTGGGTCAGTGTGTCAGGTAAGGGATCAATGTGTGTGCCAGGTAGGGGTTCAGTGTGTGTGCCAGGTAGGGGGTCAGTGTGTGTGCCAGGTAGGGGTTCAGTGTGTGTGCCAGGTAGGGGGTCAGTGTGTGTGCCAGGTAGGGGGTCAGTGTGTGTGCCAGGTAGGGGGTCAGTGTGTGTGCCAGGTAGGGGGTCAGTGTGTGTGCCAGGTAGGGGGTCAGTGTGTGTGCCAGGTAGGGGGTCAGTGTGTGTGCCAGGTAGGGGGTCAGTGTGTGTGCCAGGTAGGGGGTCAGTGTGTGTGCCAGGTAGGGGGTCAGTGTAGATGTCAGGTGGGTCAGTGTAATGATCATGTGGATCAGTGTAATTATCGGGGGTGGGCGTCAAAATTAGGTATCGCCTAGCTAGGTGTCAAAGATCCTTGCACCAGCCCTGCACACTACTTCACAGATCTCCTGACATATCAGCCAGCTAGTCTACACCTCACACCCTCAGTGAGTGAAGTGAATAAGGCGTAGAATAAAGGAGGACCCCCGAAAACGCGGGATTTCGGTCTCCTTGGAGACGGGGCTGACCTCTCGTGCCTGCATAAAAAATATTATTACGTTAGTTCAAATCGTTATAGTGCTCGAGAAATGCTTCCACACCACGAAATAATATGATGATTTTCAGTTGAAACCGGAATTTTGAATGCCCGGGAAGTGTTCTATTCCAGACAGGAGCCGCCGCGGAAGGCCCTCCCGCCCAGCAACGTTGTGAATTCGCAGCAAGCATCCTAATGGCGGCCGCCAAGCAGGACGAAGGAGAAAATCTACGTTTGGCCGAAGAAGGAGAAGAGAAAATGGAGTCGGAGGAGGGAGGACAGCAGAGGCAGCAGGGGGACGGTTCGTCGGAGGAATCCGGAGAGTCTTCTTCTAGTGAGGAGGATGATAAGGAGTGTGAGGTGGAGATCCAGCGGCTGGAGGAACAGGTAATCTACTGAGAGGAGGAGGAGGAGGAGGCCGCACATGGAGCAGGGACAGCACTTGTCATTAATAGGGAAGAAAGGCATTTATACCTACATCCTGATCTGCCTGCCATTAAAACTGCTACATGGCAACCAATCAACTTCTAGCTTCAGCTTGTTCAGGTAAGCTTTGAAAATGAAAGAGAGAAGCTGATTGGTTGTCATGCATAACTGCTGCAGATGCTGGCTCCTCCAGTCCTAGTTAATGCAGAACTGAAATAAATCTCAGGAGCGGGCAGGCTGTTTACAGCAGAAGAGACTTTTCTGCCATAATATAAACCCGCCTGCTTGCAATCCATTCCTCGGGGTATACTGAGCGGCACATGCGCTGCTACGTTTCCAGCGCAGTGCGCCAGGATTACTAATGCGGTTGAATTCCGCTCAGTTGTAGGCCCTTTGCTTGAAAACAGTCCATTGTTTATTTGAATTCTGTCAAAGGGACATGTTGGAAAATTCTACATTCAAATCAGTCATCGGGCTACAGCCGCTGATCAACGTTCTCTAAGACCCCTTTCACACGATAGGCCTGCCTGTCCCTTTTTAAGGTGGATCCGAGCGGGCCACCTATTGACTTCTATGGGCAGACGGAGATTTTTCCACTAACACCCACCTGATCCACTCAAAAAGACAGATAGTGATACGTTCACCGTCCGTCCAGCGGATCGCATGAAAATGGTCAGGCGGATCCGTTGTGGTCCGATCTGCCATAGAGGACAGCGGGACTCTGATGGGTCCATCCCTGCACAGTGAGCAGAGACGGACCGACTTAAAGGAGCGACCTCCCGCTGAGCTGGCAGAGTCCTCTGAGGGGATCCGCCTCATGTGAAAGGGGCCTAACGGAGGCAGGTGATGCTGTCAGAATATATAGCTAGATTCAGGTACCTATACGGCGGCGTATCTGGTAATTTTAAATGTGCGCCGTCGTATCTTTACGCCGATTCACAAAACGAGATACGTCGAAAAACAGGCTTCCTCCGCCCGACGTAACTTGCCTACGTCGGCGTATCTTGGGCGCATAGTTACGCTGGGCGCATTTGGCGTTCCCATGTTAAATATGCAAATGAGCAAGATACGCCGATTCACGAATGTACGTACGCCCGACGCAGTAATCTATGCCGTTTATATAAGGCATTTTTCCGGCGTAAAGATAAACCACCAAAAAGATGGCGCAGCCAATGTTAAGTTTGGACGTCGGAACAGCCGTCGAATTTCACTTCATTTGCGTAAGTCGTATGGGAATGGGGCTGGGCGAAAGCATTGAGTATTTGCGACGTGATTCGGAGCATGCGTACTGGGATACATCCACGGACGGCGCATGCGGCGTTCGTTAGGCGCGTCATTTACGTGGGGTCACGATTCATTTCCATACAACACGCCCACTACTAGCCTACTTTGAATTACGCTGGCACATTTACGCTACGCCACCGTAACTTAGGACGCAAGTGCTTTGTGAATACAGCACTTGCCTCTTTAAGTTGCGGCGATCTTTCTGAATCCGGCTAATAGTGTCCTGTTGTGGGAATAGCCGCTTGCCGACCGCCCCATAGCCATGTACTGTGCAGGATCACTTGTATACATATGTGATCCTGCGCTTCCAGGTATTGAGCATAAGGCCTCATTTCCATGGACGTTTTTACAGCCACTTTTTGTAGCCTTTTTTGCAGCTTAAAAACGCCTGTCCATGTGTTTTTTTTTTTTAGCTGGAGCTCAAAAACGCAGCAGTAGCGTTTTTGAGCGTACTGGCCCTCTTTTTTTTTTTTTTTTTGCAGCTTAAAAACGGCTTAGTCATCTACAGCTCAAAAACATCATGGTGGACATGAGGCCGTAGACTAACATGGAGAGCCGTTTTTAAGCTGCAAAAAACGCTCAGAGTGGCTGTAAAAACGTCCATTGAAATGAAGCCTAAGTGTGCACCGCCGGAGGCTCGCTACTGCTGTGAATTTACACAGTATGAGCTGATCAGCGGGGTCCCACGAACCTGCCGATCATTTGGTACACAGACAGAATGGTGGTCTGCCTATGTAAACAAGGCAGATTGCCGTTCTTTCAGTACAGAATGGCTCCTGTGTTCCTGTAAAGCAAGGACATCGATCCATGCCTTCCACTAGTAAAAGCACCTCCCCGCTACACTGAATCGGCTAGGCCCACAATTTAACCCTTTGATCGCCCCTGATATTAGCCCCTTTCCGAGCCAATGTGTGTACTGTGATAGTGCACATTTTTAGCACTGATCACTGTAATAATGTCACTGGTCCCCCAAAAAGTTAGGTGTCTGATTTGTCCGCCGTAATATCGCAGTCCCGCTATAAGTTTCTGATCGTGGCCGTTGCTAGTAAAAAAAAATAAAAAAAAATCCATAAATATATCCCATAGTTTGTAGAAGTGATCATTTTTGCACAATCAATATAAGCTTATTGGGATTTTTTTCTTTATTACCAAAAATATGTAGCAGAATACATGTTGGCCTAAATTGATGAAGAAATGTTTTTTTTTTACTTTTTTTTTATTTTTTTTTATTGGATATGTTTTACAGCAAAAAGTAATAAATGTATTTTATTTGTTTTCAAAATGTTCTTTCTGCAGAGCAGGACGAGACCGTGTATTACTGCATTTTAATCAGTATAGGCACTTCTTTTTAAAGTAGTTGTAAACCCCTCCCGGACATTACACCTACAGGTAAGCCTAGATTAAGGCTTACCTGTAGGTGTTTGCAATATCTCTTAAATCTACACGGCGTAGGGGATATTTGCCAATAGGTGTACACTGTTGTCTACGGCGCCCACTTTTAAAGGTTTGTCAATGCTATACCTGCAAAAGGGGCCAGCCTGATGTCATCTAGCAGGGCTGAATTATCTGACTAAAGTTCCAATTTACTTATTCCCAATGTGTGGTATATTCATTCCAGAGGATACTTCTGTTGACAAATGTAATGATTTAGTGAAGAACAGGGTTAGGCAACCTCAGCATTGCAGCAGCTGTAGATCTACAAGTCCTATGACTGACAGCCTCAGGCATGACTCCCAGAGGCTTGATGGGATTTGTAGTTTCATGACAGCTGGGCAGGGGTTGTCTGCCTCTTGTGTAGAAGGTTAGCATTCTGTGTATAAGGGACCTGAGGAAATAGATAGCAGGGATTGTTTGGCAGTCATTAAAAATAAAGGCAAAAAGCCTGGAAACAGAAGGAAATTCCAGCCACCACATCTAAAGATTGGCAAGCTGTAATAAAGAAATATGTATTCTTTGGTTTAGGTAAGCTTTAAAAATACATTTTAAGGTTTTAAGTAACAGAAGGAGACACAAGATGTAATTACTGTATTCTGTATTTCTGTTCACACATAACGTACCCCATGACCCACATTATAACACGTAATAATGCAATGTTTTATCTCATTTACCAGCTGTCAATCAATGCCTTTGATTACAACTGCCATGTTGACCTCATCAAACTGTTACGGCAGGAGGGGGAATTGGAAAGGCTGCGACATGCCCGTCAGAAGATGAGTGAACTTTTCCCATTAACTGAAGGTATACTCCTTCTTTTTTTTCTTTTCTATTTTTCTTTTGCTTTTAGCTCCTATATTTCTTTTCTTGCCATGTAAAATTTGGAAATGGTAAGTATCCCTAATATACTCAGTGGTGCATACAAGTAACTTATATATGCTGACTTTTATTCTAAGGGCTCATTCACACTGCATCTCACAGGCTTTTGTGACTTTTGGAGCTTTTTTTTGTTTTGTTTTGCTTTTTTGCCTGGAAACTTCCCTCCATGTTGGCCAATATATCTAGCTTACAGGCAGAATAAAAAACTCACCAAACTCACGTTTTTGAGAGGAGTTTTCGAGCAGAAAAAACACCTAAGCATCTAAAATGCACAAAACAATTAACGAACGAAGGGTTTGTGAAATAAAATAAATACCGCACTTATGCTTGGAAAATGTGCAAAAGAGCACAAAAAAAAACCGCCACAAGTGTCTTAAGGGCCAGTTCACACCAGGCACAGTTCCGTACAGTTTCGTGTGCATTTTTCCTGTGGTAAAAATGCATGCACAGTGTTTTCCATGTATTCCAATGGCTCTAGTTGGCACCATGCAGTCAGTTTCCGGTGCAGAAACTGTCTGCTTGGTGTGAACTAGAGCCAATTGGAATACATGGAAAAACACTGCATGCATTTTGTGCAGGAAAAAAAGTACACGGAAATGTGTCTGGTGTAAACTTGCCCTTAAGCTTTTAGGCAGAGAAATAAACAGCTTTTTTTTTTTTTTTTTTTTTTGAGCTTCAGCGTGCATGAGCACTTCAGCTACACCATGTAGTGAAATATGTAGTTTTGGACACTGTGGCAAGAGCTTAGTGTTTGGTCCACAACCCCCATCTTTTCAGCGTTCACAGATGCAAAGATCTTTATTTTTAAACTTAGATTATTTTTTTTATTATTTTTCAGTCAGGTAAAATGGAATATTGTTTTGAGCACTTCATGTTTACATATACAGTACATGTACAGTCAAGGGTATAGCTGTAGGCTGCTCTTCACTTTCTTGGCTGACCTTGAGGCCTCATTCATTCGGACAAACAGGCATGGACAGCGACAAGAGATAGCATATTGGTATGGCTTGGCTGACAGTTGTTTGTAGACAACTGCGGCCAGGAAACTGTACAAAGCAATGACCAGCTAACAGAAGCAGCAGCTGTCCACCAAGCTTCATATGTATGCACACATCAAGCAGGCACCTTTTTGTTAAGGAACAAATATCCATCCCTGTGCACATCTATGTGCATCCAGGTTTGGAGATCTGTCCTTTAATTGCAGTTAACCCTTGGATACATATAAACAGCAGGGGCTTCTGACAGTCTGTTATTGCTTTGCGCAAGCTGAGTGGCTGCAGCTGTCTTCACACACCTGTCAGTCCAGCCTCAACAATATAGCCCCCCTAATACTAACCTGAGCCCCATCTAATCCAACGATGTGCACGAGTGCCTCAGCTGTCTGGAACTCTCTCTCCTGATTGGCTGAGACACAGCAGTGGCCGCCATGGGCTTCCGCTGCTATCAATCAGTCAGTGTGGAGAGAGGGAGCGGGGCTGAACCGCCGGTTTCTGTGTCCGAATGGACACACAGAGCAGCGGTCTGGGTGCTCCCATAGCATGCAGATTGCTGTGGGGGCACTTGGCAGGAAGGAGGGGCCAGGAGTACCGGCAGGGGCACCCGAGAAGAGGCAGATCTGGGCTGTTCTGTGCAAAACCACTGAACGGAGCAGGTAAGTATAACATGTTTTTTATTTAAAAAAAAAAAAAAAAAAGACTTTAACCCCCGATTTCACACATCAGTGTTGCAAAAGAAGTGCGCTCTAATCTCTCTCTGTGGAAAATCGGATCGCACTGTGCCAAACTCGCACAGGACCCTTCTCTAAAATCGCAGTAAGAATCGTATACTACTTCAGCCAGCCATTCCATCACATATAATGCAGGGTGCTGAGAACCTGCGCTAAACCTGGAGCATTGGAGAGAGCATCCAAAACCTCTCCAGAGTGAGGAATACAGTAAGTAATAGTCTCTTCCGCTACACTCTAGGATTAAGGAGCATTTAACATGTGCCATGCCCACACTTATTACATATTTTTGTAAAGGGAAAAAAAGAGAAGATTTAAAATATCCATTTTCACAGTAACAGCTGTTTTGTTGCCAGTATACGCTGATTTTTGATAGATTTATGTTAAACTACTGTTGTTTGGTGTAATTTTAATGAGGAAATTATTACAAAAAAATATACTGTTTAGGAACAATTAGGTTCTATTTACACTTGTGAATGGGACCATTAGCGAATCACATGTGAGAGACCCAGTGGGGGTTCCCAGCAATTACTGCAGGGGGATCCTGATTGAAAACAATGGGGGGCTGACGGCTCCCATAACTAATTGTGGCTGCTCACATGTAATTGCTCATGGGGAAAAAACTACCCGTGAATAATCGGCTTTGGACGCAGGGTAGGTTCAGGGCTAATCATTTGCAGATTATTGCTCCAAAGCAGACATGACACCATGTTCTGCCAGATATTTGCACACTGGCAGAGACCCAGCAGCATGTGTGGGGGATTCCAGGGCATAAGCACACATGGCACAGGTCTCTATATTGTCCCAGATACCGGACCCAAGCTCTGTATCGCGTTTCATTTTGATTATACTGCTTTCGTTAAATTTGACACGCTTTTCTCTTTCTTACAGAGCTCTGGCTGGACTGGTTAAAGGATGAGATGAAGTTTGCAGAATCAGAAACTTCAGGCCGAGAGACTGTTTATGAATTGTTTGAAAGAGCTGTCAAAGATTATATTTGTAAGTCCTAAATGTCTTTACTACTTCTATTAGGCCCCTTTCAGATGTGCTTTTTCATCCATCCGTTTGCGGATGAAAAAGAGACATGCATTGGTATATGTGATTGTGGGTGTCAGCGGATAAACATCTTCTGTTAGCTGAAATCCTCCTCTTTTGAGGTCCCCACCACCCCTGCCGCTGTAATCTTCCGGTGCACTGGGTTTAATACAACTGAGAGGGCGGTGACATGCACTCATCAGGAGTGCCTGACTATGACCAAACTTTCCACTAAGCTCCTCCTTTCAAAGAAACTGTAACTACAGCTTCTATGAATTGAAGACTGGCAGATGATTGAAAGGTCCACCCCTTCCATTCATTAAAGCGGTAGTATGCTTCTATGAATGGGGAAGTAGAACAGAAAAGATGGGCATAGTCAGGCACTCCTGATAGTGCCTGTCATTGTTCCATCAGATCTATTAATCCGCCCCCCCCAACCATCAATGGAGAAGGATTTCAGCTAACAGAAGTGACACATCCAATAGACTGTATGTAATGTGTCAATTTTTTTGTTTTTGTTTTATTTAGACAACACTTAGACTTAAAGAGGAGTTCCAGTCTGCTGTGAAAAGTAAGTCAGCAGTTACAAAAACTGTAGCTGCTGACTTTCTAAAAAAACAGTCACCTGTCCCACGATCCAGCACTGTGCTCACCCCAGCTGGTGTCACCTCTTGTCTCGGATCTACAGCGACTGCACTTGCAGTGCACCTGTAGTGCAAAGTGGATTTGCCTTTCGTAAAAGACCCCCTGTATGTGTAAAAACCTATTGTTTGTGTAGCTGCGCTGGCCCTTTAAATCAAACTGGTGTAGTGTTTAAGCTAACAGTTTTTACTATCAGAAAACATATTATGCAAATAAATAAAGTCCCATAAAAAATATCAAAAAATATAAAGTTCAAGGGGATAAATCCTCAGTGCTGAACAAATGGTGACTTCCAAAACAAACGTGCTGTGACTGACCACCACCATCCAGTCTATCTGCTTACTAAAAAGCATTGATAAACAAGCCTGTATGTAGCCTTTCTTTAATCTTCCATGTGGGTAAATAGATATGCCTCCACCAAACCCCAGATCACTCTCTCAATTCTCCAGTTAATGTTTCTCAAAAGACAAAAATGGCCATAGTTGTGCAAAATGACGTACCTTTTAATAGTTTTAAAAGGTCATATAAAAGATTTGCACTGAGTCTCTCCAGCTTTCCAGTATTAGCCAGTAACGGTTGTGTGCTGCTAGGAGCCGGCGTGCAGTGTAAGCCTCGTTTTCGCTAAGATACATTAGACAGGAAATTATTTTTCCATGTGGTACATTCGATGGGAAACAATGTCGGCGTCGCACACAGCAAGCCTCAACACGTTTCACATTAAAGCGGATGGTTCACCAAAAAGCAAATATTAAAAGCCAGCAGCAACAAATACTGCAGCTGCTGACTTTTAATATTAGGACACTTACCTGTCCTGGAGTCCAGCGGCGTCCGCAGCAGAGGATGAGCGATCGCTCGTCACCCTGCTGCTCCCCCCTCCATCCACGGCGAGGGAACCAGGAAGTGAAGCGCTCCGGCTTCACTGCCCGGTTCCCTACGGCGCATGCGCGAGTCGCGCTGCGCCCGCGATTGGCTCCCGCTGTGTGCTGGGAGCTGAGAGTTCCCAGCACGCAACGGGAAAAGCCCGTCTTTTGCCCGAGACTGCGGGCCGGAAGTGGGTGCGGATACCTGTCTTTAGACAGGTATCTGCACCCCCCTCCCCCCTGCAAGGTGTCAAATGTGACACCGGAGGGGGGGAGGGTTCCGATCAGCGGATCTTCACTTTAGGGTGGAGATCCGCTTTAATAATGTGTCATCAGGACATTATTTACACTGTTTATATCCCGAGCAAGGGGGAGTGTCTATACACGGCTCCGTGCATAGACACTCCCCCTTGCTCAGGATTGGGTAGGGAAGTATTCTATTCAGGTATCGGGGGTATGTGTTGTAATCTGCTCTCAGTAGGGCTGGGGAAAAAATCGATTTGAATCTAGAATCGAGTTGAGAGGATAAATCGATTCAGATTTTCAGCAACTTTTTTTTTTTTTTTTTTTTCAGCAGGACCGGCGCTGACACCGAGGAGCTGCGGGCAGGAGTTTTTAGACAAGGCTTTGGCCTAGTCCGCGAGGCCGGATACCGCGGACTAGGCCGAAGCCGCGGCCTCGCCTAAAAACTCCTGCCCGCAGCTCCCCAGGACCGGTGCTGACACCATGCTGGCCCTGAGAAGTTGTGGGCAGGAGTTTTTACTCCATGAACACATCACCTAAAAACTCCTCCCGCAGCTCCTCAGGACCGGCGCGGTGTCCATTAAAAACGTTTTTTTTTTTTGGAGAAAATCGCCCAGCTCTAGCCCTCTGTAAGCAAAAATCGAATTGTTGCTGCCAATTAACATACTGCAAGTAATTGCTGTTTTGATTGTTGTCTGAGCTGTTTGTGTTGCTTTAGGTCCGGAAATTTGGCTTGAATATGCTCAGTACTCTATTGGTGGAATGGGTGAAAAAGGAGGCATTGCCAAAGTCCGCTCTATATTCGAGAGGGCTTTAACAGCTGTTGGACTTCATATGACCAAAGGATCTGCTGTATGGGATGCCTACAGGGAATTTGAGAATGCAATTCTTGGCTCCGTCCAGGTAATGAGAAAGTTATATTCTGTTTTAAGTTTTTTTTTTTATATATATATATTTTTGTAATATTATTATTTTTTTTTTTTTTAAATATTTGGTTTGCACAACTTTTTTTTATATATTTATTTCCTAGCCAATGGCAGGTACCGTCCCTTCATCAGAACAGCAGCAGCTGCTGAATGACCAACTTGATAGAATGCGCACATTATTTAAACGACAGTTGGGTGTGCCACTCCTAGGTAAGAGCAATTTTTATCGTCTGTCATCACAGTAAAAAAAACTGCTTTGGTGCCATTATTTTCACACAGATGGCTTGAAGCATTGTTTACTATGTTAAAACTGTTGGAGCAAGAACACCAGCATAGATATGTGTCTCAGATGCTGATGATTTTAGTAGGCTTGTCCCGATACCGATGCCAGTATCGGTATCGGGACCGATACTGAGCATTTGCGGGAGAGTACTTGTACACCCGCAAATGCCCCCGATGCCTCATCCGATACTAGACCCCCCCCGCCGCCGCATACCGCACGGGTGATCTGTCCAATCCCGAGCAAGGGGGAGTGTCTATACGCGGCGCAGCAGGGAACACTACAGCTATTCAAATGAAAGCTGTGATGTTCCCTGCATGCTGTTTAACCATGCGGCGGCGGCATCTAGGTATGGGGGGACATGGCTGTGTATGTATATATATATATATATATATATTAGGGCTGTGCAAATTAACTTTTAATTAATCGATTAATCTTAAATTTTTTTGATCGATCAAAATTATTTGGATTCGTACTTGCCTCTCCGCCGGCTTCTGGGCCTTCAGGGAGTTCCGTCGGAGATCCAGTAATGTCTAATGTCACGGACACTGGCGGGGCTTGCCGTGTCCATCTGAAGGGCTTCTTAGCTGTGCCTTCATATCTGCATGGTGGCGGACCTTACTATCTGCCACACGCAAGGGCTGTTACACTTCCCTCTATCCCTTCCTTTTATCAACCTAAGATTTTACAACCATCCACTGGGAGTTGTGATAGCTCCCTTCATGGGACATCTACATGCCGACGGACTAATGTTAACCTCTACTAATCTCGATTCAGCAGTGGTATCGTTGTACACATTTTATACCAGTATCATACTTGGCTACATATTTTTATGACTGCTTTTGGTACCATTTGGTATTAATCGCACCATTTTTACAGTTTATGTAGCTACATCGATTTTATCTCCAGTGCAATATTTATTTTATTACCTACTTGAAGATTATAAAAGTTTTAATGCTATTCACATCGAGCGCTGCCTTTGTGTGTTTTTTGTATCCTGCTGTTGGCAGCTGCACTGGGAGTCAGCCTGCAAGGAGATCAGCTAAAAGTAGTTGGATCTGTATGTACGTTATAATTATTCGAAATTAGTCGATTAAAATTAAAAACGATTAATCGAACACAAAAATTTTGATCAGTAACAGCCCTAATTTATATATATATATAGTATATTTGTTTTAGTGACTTTTTTGCATTATTTGTGTAGAACATAGCTGCTTTTGCTACCTTTCTTTCCCCAAAAAAAAGCAAGTTACTTTTAGTAATGCTATTTTTTTTAATAATGTGTGTAAAAGTTAAATGTATGTATCTTATTCTGAATGATGAAATATCCACTGCATACTTGACAGAGATGGACGCAACATATGCAGAGTATGTGGATTGGTCAGAGGAACCCATTGCAGATTCTCTTATAAACAATTACAAGAAGGCCTTGGCACAAGTTAAGAAGTATAAGCCGTATGAAGAGGCATTGGTGAGAATCATTCACTCTTATTTATTTAATGTAGGGTGGTGGTTGTTCTTGTAACATGACCGTTTTGATGAAACAATAATTTGATCTTAATTTTTCTAGTACACTGTAAACATTTTAATTATATCCAAGGCCAAAAGTAAAAAAAAAAAAAAAAGTTTTTCTCTCATTCAATCCAAGTAAGAGATAATAGGTCTATTCCCCCATCCACGCTAAACAGCATGGCTGGAGGAATCTCCACTGCTGGCTGTTTTTATCAGCCTTGGCACCAACGACTTCCCAAACACCTAAATCGCAACTGCATCTGATTGGACTGTTGTTGAGCTGGGTGGTTCTTGAAGTGTCACCCACAGTTTAAGTTTTGGCTGATTATGGCCAGCTTTAATTTTAGTGTTGAAAGAAATGGGGAAGGATTGGAACCCCTGTCAGGCTTTTTTTTTTTTTTTTGTACCCCTGCTTGGTAGATTTGTTTTCTATTTTTCCCGGTGATCATTGTCATTGATACTATGGGGGAGATTCACTAAAAGTGGCACACTCAGAATCTGGCACAGCTGGGCTTGATAGACAGTCGACTTCTAACTTCAGCTTGTTCAATTAGGCTTTGACAATAAAACCTGGAAGCTGTTTGGTGCAACTTGGCATAGAAACCATATTTTGTACTCACTCAGTATTATTCCTCCCCCTAAATGTCAGTCGGCTAAGTTGTCCCTTTGAACAGGAATAGAGGAGACCTCTTTGAATGAGGAACTTTTTTTCACTAACATCTGTTTCAGCTGGGTATTCATTCGCTTTGGAGAGACAGAAAGTGAAGGGAAAACTCCCTAATGGAACACACACAAGGCAAAAAAAGTATATTAAAGTAATAATTAACCACTTAAGACCCGGACCAATACGCTGGTAAATGACCCAAGGTGTTTTTGCGATTCGGCACTGCGTCGCTTTAACAGACAATTGCGCGGTCGTGCGACGTGGCTCCCAAACAAAATTTGCGTCCTTTTCTTCCCACAAATAGAGCTTTCTTTTGGTGGTATTTGATCACCTCTGCGATTTTATTTTTTATTTTTTGCGCTATATACAAAAATAGAGCGACATTTTTGAAAAAAAAACACTATTTTTTACTTTTTGTTAAAAAAAAATCAAATAAACTAAATTTTAGTCAAACATTTAGGCCAAAATTTATTTAGCCACATGTCTTTAGTAAAAAAAAAAAATCGCAATAAAAAAAAAATAGCTACCTAGCGGGAACAGCGACACTAATACAGCGATCAGAAAAATGATCGCTTAGTGACGCTGGCAATAGGGAGTGAAAGGGTTAACTAGGGCGGTGATCAGGGGGTTAAAACTTTATTAGGGGGGGCTATCCTGAACCTAACACTAACTGTTTTTTACAGTGCCTGTCACACTGACACTAAATGCAGTGATTAAATCACTGCATTCAGTAACACTGTGACGGGGGGGTGGGGGGGGCGATCACAAGGGGTTAATATGCCTATGTGAGTGTGTGTCAGTGTTGTGTTGGTGCACACTTACTTGTGATGTCTTCTCTCATCAGCAGCGCTGGGAAACAGCGCTGCGATGAGAGAATACATCATTTCCTCCTTCCTGTGTAAACACAGGAGGAGGAAGTGACAGGCTGGGAGCGCGCTCCCATTGGCTGGGAGCGATCGCGGGGGGGGGCGGATATCACGGACATCCGCCCGCAGATCCCGGATCGCTCCCAGAGGTAGGGAGACCCCCGCACGCCGCGGAGGGGGTCCCGATGGGACCCCCGAACCGCACTCAGGCGGGGACGTAAATTTACGCCCTTGTGCCTGTACGAGCCATGTTGTGGCCGTATATGTGCGTGCGGGGGTCTTTAAGTGGTTAAAGTAGAATTTTATATGTAATTTTTTTTATTTTAGATAGAACAAGGAAGGGTTACAACCTGTTGTAAGGCAACATGTTTCACAACCAGTGTTCATTTTGGCAGCAAATTTAGAATTTTGGTTTTAGTCTTTTGACTAAAATGCTGTTTTAGTCCCATTTCATTCATCTGCAATTGTTTTAGTCGACTAACATTTCCTGTACGTTTTATTTATCTAAAATAAAATGCGTTTAGTTAAATTGTAATGCATTTCTCTACAACTTACAAACATATTATATACTCCTGAAGTAAAAAAAATATTCTAAAATTATGTTATTATGGTATTAAGGTTTGAACAAACTCGCAGCCCACAGATTTAGCCACACTACATGGTCTGAGGAGGCCTGTAATGCCGCACAGTGGTTTGAGTGGGAAGTAATGCTGCACAGTGAGATGGATGGTGATCTGAGTTGTAATGCTGGACCGTGGTCTCAGGAGGCCTGTATTGCTGCACAGTGCTCTGACCAGAGGGTGGCTGTAATGCTGCACAGTGCTCTGACCAGAGGGTGGCTGTAATGCTGCACAGTGCTCTGGATGGTGGTATGAGAGGCCTGTAATGCTGCAAAGTGCTGGATGGTGGTCTAAGGGATGGCCTGTAATGCACAGTGCTCTGGAGGTACCGTGGTCTGACGGAAGGCCTGTAATTGTATTGTACACAATCATAAGTGCTCTCTGCTCTGGACAGTCACCGTCAGGAGTGGGACTCTTGTTGGGAGGCCTGTAATGCACAGTACTGCTCTGGACGGTTGTCTCAGGACTCGGAAGCCTGTAATTCTTTTTGCACAGTGCTGCTAAGTGAAGCACACTACGGACTCAAGTCTCTCCGCTTGCTGGGAGCGGAAGCAGGCGGTGTGCCATGTAAAACAGAAGTTCACAAGGGTAAACGCCCCCTGCCTCACATTTTTCGTTTTGTTCGCTAACGAAAATGGATTTGATTTTTCATCCTAGTTTTCGTCAGTGGATGAAAATGTGGTGTACTTTTCTTTTTCGTCAAATTTTTACAAATGTTTTCATCGAAGAAATTCACACTGGTTACAACCTTTCAGATTTTTTTTTTTTCACCGTCTGTGTCCCACTTGTAGAGATTTTTCTTCACTTCCTGTCTCCTAGCCAAACAGGCGGTGAGAGGAAATCCCTGCAAATTGGGGCAATTCCTAGAGGACCCCTAGATCATCAAAACTAGTGTCCCCATTGGAAGATTTTCCCTAAACAAAGCCGCGATTGCGGCTGTAAGCAACAATTCATGAGATCAGTGAATTTTTTTTCACCGATCTCATGGTTTCTAGCCTGGAGGAGAGATGTGAGGTCTTATTGACCCCGCATCTCTCATTAAAGAGGACCTGTCGCACACATTTCCTATTACAAGGGATGTTTACATTCTTTGTAATAGGAATAAAAGTGAAAAAAAAAAGTGTAAACAAATAAATAAAAAATAAGTAAAAAAAAAAATTCAAATGCCCCTGTCCCCGGTAGCTCACGTGCAGAAGCGAACGCACATGTAAGTCCCGCCAACAATATGTAAACGTTGTTTAAACCACAGATGTGAGGTATCGCCGCGTGCGCTAGAGTGCCAGCAACAAATCTAGCACTAGTTCTCCTCTGTAAATTAAAGCGGAGTTCCACTCAAATTTGGAACTTCCGCTTTACCCACTCCTCACCCCCTTACATGCCACATTTGGCATGTAATTTTTTTTGGGGGGGAGTGGGGGCTTTAGGAGGAGTGGGACTTCCTGTCCCACTTCCTGCTTCCGCCGAGGGGCTGGTTAGGCGATTAAGCTTAATCGCCTACACCAGCCCCTCCCTGTAGGCGAACGCATGGGACACTGACAGGTCCCATGCGATCGACTGTCCAATCATCGGCGGCCGCTCGCGCATGCGCAGTGCCGCTCGCGCATGCGCAGTGGGTGCCCGGCTGTGAAGCCGTAGGCTGTCACGGTCGGGTGCCCACACTTAGGATGAAGACGCCGACCGGGGAGGGGGGGAGAGGAGCTGGATCGTGGAGCAGGTGAGTGTGTGTTTATTAAAAGCCAGCAGCTACACTTTTTGTAGCTGCTGACTTTTAATAAACACTAAATGTGGCTGGAACACCCCTTTAAAACTGGTAACCTGTAAAAAAAAATTAAAGCGTTGCCTATGGAGATTTTTAAGTACTGAAGTTTGCCGCCATTCCATGAGTGTGCGCATAATTAAAGCGTGACATGTTGGGTATCTATTTACTCGGTGTAACATAATCTTTCACATAATACAAAAAAATTGGGATAACTTTACTGTTTTTGTTAATTTTTTAATTCATGAAACAATTTTTTTTCCAAAAAAAGGGTGTTTTAAAAATTATTGCGCAAATACCGTGCAAGATAAAACGTTGCAGTGACTGTCGTTTTATTCCCTAGGGTGTCTGCTAAAAAAACATATATAATGTTTGGGGGTACTGCAAAAAAATTATGATTTGTACATGTAGGAGAGAAGTGCCAGAATAGGCCCGGTATGGAGGTGGTATAAAAGCCTGGTATTGAAGTGGTTAAATAATGGGCAAATGTTGGTTTGCCAGTCTGAACATGCCGTAAAAAAGCTGCTGTTGTAGTATTTGTTAATGTTCTAATTGTCTACTCTTCCCACTGTATTGTGCAGCAACTACCTAGACTTAAAGTGGAAGTCCATGCAAAAACTAAAATCCCTGCATCTATAGCTACCAGCATTCTAACACTAACCCATCTAGACCTGTAAAAAACGAGTATACATACATTTTTGAAGCTGCTCTGACCGGATCCCACGCTGGGCTGTCAGCTGCGACTTTGCTGTGTAGGCGGGTGCAGAGGACACGGATGACAACGGAAGCCCTATAGTAACTCTATGGGTGAAGTTGCTTCCCATTAATTTCACAGCCGTTGTCAGCCGTGTCCTTTGCAGAGCTTCCACCGCTGGAGATCGGGGTCAAATCGGGTTAAAGGTATGTATACTCATATTTTTTCTTTATAGGGCTAGAGGGGTCAGTGTTAGATCGGTGGTGTCTATAGATACAGGGATTTTAGTTTTTGCATGGACTTCCACTTTAATATATGTTTACATATTGAAGAATAAAAATGTTGATATTGTAGACCCTTGTCGAGTACCTCAGTAACGCTCTGCAAGTGTTTGTATCAGGCCATAATGGCTATAACCTTCCATCTTGTGTCCCACCAGTTGGCTGCTGAAACTCCGAAGTTAGCAGAATACCAAGCTTACATTGACTTTGAAATGAAGGAAGGAGATCCAGCTCGCATCCAGCTTATTTTCGAACGTGCCTTAGCTGAAAATTGTTTGGTTCCAGATCTTTGGGCAAAATACGCTCTGTACCTTGTGAGTATTTGGTTGAAATAGTATAGTGTGCAGCATATGCAGACCATTGCATTATAGAGAGGAAGGCTGTGCACAGCTGTCAAACAAATTGTAATATCTCTTCCGTTACCACAGTACTTCCCCAAGAATATTTGCAGGCTTTGTGCGTTTGTTTAAAGCTGAAGTTATATAATTGCTTCATTTCACAATTCATCATTCACACTTTAGCACATGTGTGCGCCAAACCGTATGGTCCTGCAGCACCATGCAGCTTGGTTCTGCACAATTGGAAAAAAGGGCCAGGGACTTGTTTCTCTGCATTTCTCATGGGTAGTGCACAATCGGTAATTAAAATGAATGGGCTGACCTACCTGTGATATGCGCAAGCACAGATCTGGACTGAGCACCATATCACAATCCCATCCTTATATCAGCACTCAGACCGACTTGGTTGGTCTGATCGTTTTGTCTGGGGAAGCTTGATACAGCAATATTACCTCGCCAATCCTCCGCTTCCTCAGATTCCTCCATGCTTCTAGACCAGTCAGTCTTCTCCCCCTATGCTCTAGTGGTCTGGGTCTCCTAATGTCAAGCCCTGCATTGGATGTTGGGATGCCAGGTTGACGGCCCACTGTCAGAGTATAAGGGAGCAAAGTCTGTCAGGTGAGTGGAGGATCAGGTAAGTTAATGCGCTCTTTCTGGTACCCTAGACAAACAAGTAATTAACTCTTGCAGTCTGGGCACAGCCCCACTAAAAGGGAGGTTTTTTAGATTTCCCAGAGTTGGGTTTTATTAGTGAAATGCAAAAAATGCTATGACTAAGACATCCATGTCTGAAACTTGTTGTAACCTTTCTAATTTGACACTTGACATTTTCAAGTTTACATTCCAAGTTTACTTTTTATATGGAGACCAGAGATGGGGATACACTAGTGATCTTTGTTGTGACATATGGTTCCTTGTTCTCATGATAGGATAAAGATTCCAAATGTTTTTTTTTTTCTTTTTTTTTTTTTTTAGAAATCATATCACCTAGATATTATTTTCTTTATCGTACATCACGGGACACAGAGCGCATAGTCATTACATATGGGTACCTTCAGGTGTGGACACTGGTGTAATCAACTTCACAGGAAGTTCCTCCCTATATAACCCCCTCCCACTGAGAGTGCTTCAGTTTTTTCGCCAGTGTCTTAGGTGTTGGTCACGTCTAGCTGTCCCTCGGAGGTCTCGGGACCCAGGATAGCTAGCCGGATCCGTCCGAAGTGCTTCAAAGCCAAGGTGTACGGTACCCGGGCCCTGCCTGCGTGGGGTGTTGCCTATAATGCCTCTCCTTGGAGGGCTGGATTCTGGGCTCCAGTGCCTTGGTCTCTCCCAGGACTAAACGCTACTGATGCCAGGATGCTATATAGGTCCAGGGGTGTGGGTTCCTTAACACAGGACCCCGGTCCCTGAAGGTCCGAGACAATACCCACGGAGATGGGGGAAGATTGGGCCTCTTGCAGTTTGCAATACCCTGCGGCGTGGAGCAGGTAAGAGGGAACCTGCGGGACTTGGTTCGACAGTAGGTATCCCCCTGGGGGTTCTGGGTTGGCTAATGGTATGCTTGTGCATCAGCCACTATCTCCACTATGTCTGTGTGGGCAGGATGGGATACTAATGTTTACCCAGATAACATGTAGATATATGTATACTTGTGTAAGATATATATTTGCTACTCACCCCAGGTCTGCCTGTTAGCATTTGATACTGCAACCCCACATGTTTTAAAGAGGAAATTGCT
Organism: Rana kukunoris; assembly: GCA_029574335.1. NCBI lineage: Eukaryota > Metazoa > Chordata > Amphibia > Anura > Ranidae > Rana > Rana kukunoris. Next base: position 33,745 of record JAJQKJ010000649.1, read on the forward strand.
GGTGAAAACTCCTGTTTCTTAGGAAGCCCATGGGGACAGCTTCCTCTCTCTGTGCACTACAATAAGATTAGTGCTTACCTGGTGTCTGTTGGTGCTGCCTGGCGCTGGTCCATGTTTTTCCTCTGCTCTGCTTCCTCCATGTTGTTTTCAGCGTGGGGGGGTGCGCGCGCGTGTGCGTGCACGCCGCCTTTTATAGCGTCGGCGTGCGTTGGGGGGGCGGACCAGCAGCGTCAGGGTCTGTTTTAAAAGTAAAACTTTTTCTCTGGCTGGACTTTCCCTCCTGGAGGCAGAGGAAGAAGGACACAGAGCGCGCAGCTGGGTCTTTTGGCCACAGTGACACCCAGTGGCGGTTTGTGGATCTTCAGGTCTAGGAGTTCCACTATTGACCAAAAAAAAAAAAAAAAAAAGTTTTTTTGCTTAAAGGGACTCAGCCTTAGATCCAGCAGTATCTGAGTCAACCTTGGACTCCGGCTAACGGGCATTGGTGTTGCAATACTCACAGGTTTTCCTCAGTATTGCCACCTCCCAGGCGGGTAAAAAAAAAAAAAAAAAATATATATATATACAAAATTTTTTCATTTTTCCTCAGCCTGTTCTCATATTAATTACTCCTAGCTACAACAGTCAGGTGTTGGCTAGAGGGGTGACTCAAGGTTGTGCCATGGCTCCAAAGGCATCAGGACCAGCCAAGGCTGCAAAAGGTGCCAAGAAACAAAAGGGGTCTCCATCGGGGTCAGAGGATTTGGGCCAGGCTTCAACGGCCCCACCCTCACCAGTTAGACCACCGAGTAGCATAGTACAAGAGCCATTGGGGATGCTGGGGGCAGAGGCGGCCCCCGATCCACCCATTCCCGTTTACGTAACGGAAGAAATGCTAGCGACCACCCTGGGTGGGCTAGAGAAAGGGTTAACTGCTTTGTTTGCCCGCCCTTTGCCAAGCAGCAAACGGGCTAGATCCCCCTCACCTAGTTTGGTGTTTTCAGATGCGGAGGTCTCCTCTTCGGAGGAACGGGACCCACAAGGGGATCAAGCAGACCCAAGTCCCGAGGGTTCAGACATGGAGGGTTCCACTGTAGATGAATATTTTTCGGCCTCTCAAGCGGAGAGCCTGTGGATCCAGTCTTTGACCGATATAGTTCGCACTGTTTTTAAACTTCCAGTGCCAGAACTAGTAGCCCCTGTGGTATCCTCATTGGGTTCTTTAAAGGCTCCATTAACTTGTGTGTCTTTTCCGATTCACCCCCTTCTGCGGAGCGTGATTTACCAGGATTGGGCTCGACCTGATAGGATCTTTATCCCTCCTAAGAGGTTCTCTATTCTCTATCCTATGGAAGAGGAATTTTTAAAGAAATGGGCACTCCCCACAGTGGACGCGGCCATTTCCTGCGTGAATAAATCCCTGACCTGTCCGGTTGAAAATGTCCAGTTGTTCAAGGATCCGGTCGACAAAAAATTAGAGACCCTACTGAAGGCTTCTTTCACCACAGTAGGTGCCATGGTTCAGCCAGTGGTGGCAGCCATTGGCGTTTGTCAGGCCTTAAAGGATCAGGCAAAACAGATATTAAAGAACATGCCGGCTCAGCAAACTCGTGAATTAGCAGATTTCCCTAGGGCTCTCTGCTTTGCAGTAGATGTGGATGCGGTTATCTCTGCTGGTGGTTCACATGCGTCGTCTTTCGTGGCTAAAGAACTGGTCAGCAGAGGCACCCTGCAAAAAGCTTTTAGCAGGATTTCCCTTTCATGGTGGGAGACTATTCGGTGAAGACCTAGATAAATATATCCAAACCATATCAAGTGGTAAAAGTTCTTCCTTACCGGTCAAGAAAAGACCGCGTGGGCCCGCGTTTAAACGACAGGCCTTTGCAGGCTCGGCCCCTTCGACTTCCCGTCAGTATCGACGGCCTCCCGGGCGTTCAGCAGTTAATAGCCGCCCACAGGGACAAGCCGCGGCAAACAAGAGGCCCTGGTCTCGCAAGCCAGGTAAACCAGTCATCAAGTCAGATTCATGAAGGGGCGCCCCCACTCTCTTGGGTGGGCGGAAGACTTCAGTTTTTTCTCCGAAGTCTGGAAGGCCAGAATTCCCGACTCTTGGGTTCGGTCCGTGGTAGCCACAGGCTACAAACTAGAGTTTCGAGAGCGACCCGTTAAAGAGGGCCGCTCTCGTAAAGGCGTTGGATCGCCTCTTGCTCCAAGGAGTAATTGTAGTACCAACCCAAGAAAGGGGTCTGGGATTCTACTCCAACCTTTTTATTATACCAAAACCCAATGGCGACGTCAGGCCTATCCTAGACCTCAAACGCCTAAATCGCTTTCTAAAGATTCAGACCTTTCGTATGGATTCCATACGTTCAGTGACAGCCAGCCTGCATCAAGGCGACTTCCTAGCATCTATAGACATAAAGGATGCATATCTGCATGTGCCGATCTACCCAGCACATCACAAGTTTCTTCGTTTTATGATAGATCAAAGTCATTTCCAGTTCGTAGCCCTCCCTTTCGGGTTGGCAACAGCTCCGCGGGTATTCACAAAGGGTTAGCCCCGGTGCTAGCCGTCCTAAGGACAGAAGGCATTTTGGTCCTGGCATAACTGGACGATCTCCTGGTTATCGACAGATCAGCTTCCAACCTCAATCATGCAGTAGTCCGCACAGTTCGGCATCTACAATAATTCGGGTGGGTTGTGAACCAAGGAAAATCGAGGTTGCAACCCACAAGACAGTTGGAATATCTAGGCCTTCGGTTAGATACAGAATGCCAGAGGATATTTTTACCTCAAGAAAAGATCAGGTCATTGACTCAAACAATTCAAATAGTCCTAGGCAAAAAGAGGCCGACTATTCGCCTATGCATGCGACTGCTGGGAAAGATGGTAGCCGCCTTCGAAGCACTGCCCTATGCCCAGATCCATACCAGAGTTCTCCAGGCAGCTATTCTCTCTGCTTGGAACAGGTCCATACAGGCATTAGACCGTCCATTAGGTCTTTCCCCAGGAGTCAGGCGCAGCCTGTACTGGTGGCTGGTCCCTCAAAAATTGTCAAAAGGGAAAACCTTTTGCCCCATCACGTGGAAAATAGTAACCACAGATGCCAGCCTAACAGGTTGGGGGGCAATCTTAGGGAAACGGACCCAGCAGGGACAGTGGTCAGAGGCAGAAAGTCTGCTTCCCATCAATGTCCTAGAGATCAGAGCTGCTCGGTTGGCCCTGGTCGCCTGGACTCTCCCCCTGCAGGGTCTGCCAGTAAGGATACAGTCCGACAATGCCACGGCGGTGGCATATATAAACCACCAGGGGGGCACAAGGAGCCTAGCGGCTCAAAGGGAAGTAAACCTGATTTTCTCATGGGCCGAAGCCCATGTACCCTGCATTTCAGCAGTGTTCATCCCAGGGATAGACAATTCTCAAGCAGATTTTTTGAGTCGTCAACAGTTACTCCCGGGAGAGTGGTCTCTTCACCCCCAGGTATTCCAAGAGATTTGCCAAAGATTCGGAGTTCCCGATGTGGACATCATGGCAACAAGATTCAACAAGAAATTGGACAAATTTGTATCCCGAGCCAGGGACCCCTCGGCCTACGGGACCGATGCGTTGGTTTGCCCCTGGCACCAGTTTTCTCTCCTGTATGCGTTCCCTCCACTACAGATGATTCCCCGCCTTCTACGAAGGATCAGGGTGGAGCGCAGGCCGGTGATCCTGGTGGCCCCAGCCTGGCCCAGAAGGGCTTGGTACGCACTCATCGTGAGGATGTCGGTAGGGGCACCGTGGCCACTCCCCCTGCGCCCAGATCTGCTGTCTCAGGGCCCGATCTATCACCCTGCTTCACAGCAGCTAAATTTGATGGCTTGGCGGCTGAATCCCTAATTCTTAAGGGCAGAGGCCTCTCAGCCCAGGTCATATCTACGTTAATTCAGGCTAGAAAGCCAGTCTCTAGAAATATCTATTACAGAGTCTGGAGGACCTATGTGGAATGGTGCGAGTCTCAAGGAGGGCATCCTCGCAAGTTTTTTATTGACAGGATCTTGCGATTCCTCCAGGTTGGCGTTGACAAGGGGTTGGCTCTTAGTACTCTAAAGGGGCAGGTGTCTGCCTTATCGATATGGTTTCAAAGGCCTTTTGGCCACGCATTCGCTTGTAAAAACCTTCTTGCAGGGGGTCTTGCATGTAAATCCCCCTATTAGAGCTCCCCTCTGCCCCTGGAATTTAAATCTGGTCTTGTCAGCTTTACAAAGGCAGCCGTTTGAACCTCTGAAAGAAATCCCTCTTGTGCTGCTAACCCGAAAGTTGGTTTTTTTGGTGGCTATGGCTTCGGCCAGAAGGGTCTCCGAGCTGGCAGCCTTGTCTTGCAGGGAACCATACCTTATTCTGCATAAGGACAGAGTGGTTCTGCGGCCTCAACCTTCTTTCCTTCCTAAGGTCATATCCAGTTTTCACTTGAATCAGGACCTAGTCCGACCATCCTTCTTTCCTACTCCCCAGTCCAGAGAGGAAAGACTGCTTCATACTTTGGACGTGGTTCGAGCCATGAGGGTCTATCTCAAGGCTACAGAAAAGATTCGGAAAACAGATGTGCTTTTCGTTCTCCCGGATGGCCCCAAGAAGGGTCAGCCGGCTGCCAAGTCTTCCTTGGCTAGGTGGATTAAGCAGCTGATTTTTCAGGCCTATGGTCTGAAGCGCGTTCCACCTCCCTTATCAGTTAAGGCCCGTTCTACGAGGGCCATGAGTGCCTCTTGGGCGGCACACCATCAGATCTCTATGGCACAGGTTTGCAAAGCGGCAACCTGGTCTTCCGTACATACGTTTACTAAATTTTATAAGTTGGACGTCACAAAAGCTACGGACGCAGCATTTGGGCAGGCGGTCCTACGGGCAGTAGTATAGAATCCTCTGGCCCGGTTCACGCCCCCTTTTTTCTGTTGGTGGAGCTATTTTACCTCCTGATAATGTTTTTTGTTTGGCTAATTTTGGCCTTACGGTCTCCCTCCCTTCATGGAGCATTGCTTTAGGACATCCCATATGTAATGGCTATGCGCTCTGTGTCCCGTGATGTACGATAAAGAAAAAAGGATTTTTAATAACAGCTTACCTGTAAAATCCTTTTCTTGAAGTACATCACGGGACACAGAGCTCCCACCCCTCTTTGTGGGAACATTGTGTAACCTCAGAGAAATTGCTTGCTACAAAACTAAAGCACTCTCAGTGGGAGGGGGTTATATAGGGAGGAACTTCCTGTGAAGTTGATTACACCAGTGTCCACACCTGAAGGTACCCATATAACCCATATGTAATGACTATGCGCTCTGTGTCCCGTGATGTACTTCAAGAAAAGGATTTTACAGGTAAGCTGTTATTAAAAATCCTTTTTTTACATTTGTTGTGTGCCATCAAAATTCCAACAAGTTGTCAAATAATTTTTTAGATATTACATTAGGGATGGGGGGGAACTTTGTAATCACATCAGATATATTTATACATATTATCGGCAAAAACTCTTTTGCCGCGTACACAGTCATTTTTTGCGATGAAAAAAAACGACGTTTTCTGTGAAGTAAAAAACAACGTTTTTGAAACGTCACTTTTCAAAGACAATTTTGCATACACACCATCGTTTTTTCACAAAAAGCGAGGTTACGTTCACCACTCTTTTCCATTGAAGCTCGCTTCATAACTAGCTTCTGGGCATGCGCGGGTTGAAAAACGACGTTTTGAAAAACGACACAAAAAATTCAAGCATGTTGGAATTTTTTTTTGGTCGTTTTTTTGAAGACAAAAAACTACGTTTTGCCCACACACGATCAATTTAAATGACGTTTTAAAAAACTTCGTTTTTTTTCATCGCAAAGAACGACCGTTTGTACGCGGCATTAGATCTTACTGAAGCTCACACGTCGGGGAACATAAAAGTGAAGTATGGGCAAAGCTTTTTTTGACCATACTTTTTCTTGTGGGTCACAGGAGTGCACTTACTTGGGCTCTCTCCTGTGATCCAAATTCGGCCGACATCCATTTTTAAAGATTTCTGTTGGCTGACGTCACAGAGCCACTGTAGGCTCTGTAAGGATTCCGATTAATGTTGGGATCTGCTATACTGGCAGCTGGCTCAGTTCCTCAGCATGCTGCTTAGAGCCTGAACCAGCCATTACAGCCCGAGCACTGGAGGGGCAGAATAGAGAGCAGTGACTGATTAGTCACTGCTCTCTACTCTGGAAAACTGAGTAATCAGCGGTCATGTGATAGCTTAGTGCTTGACCTTGGATCCGAGGAGGGACAGCTGTAGCAGACCGATGCTAAAGCAGAGGGGTTAGTATTTGTGTGTGTTTATTTTTGATTCCCACATTTCTCCTTTTTAAGTTAATTTAAGTAAACTTGTTTGCATTTTGCGAGGCTTGTTTTATTTATCGTGTACAATGTTGCTGCATCTATTTGTAGGACAGACAGCTTAAAGTGAAGGAACTGGTTCTTTCTGCTCACGACCGTGCTACCAGGAACTGTCCATGGACAGTGGGCCTTTGGAAGAAGTGTATTCTCGCCATGGAACGACATTGTGTAGATCACAGCACTATAGTTGGTGAGTACTGGTCTACTACATCTAAACCTCTTTGTGTGCAGTGCATACAATTTCGATAAGCTGACAGAAGTGAGTTGCAAAGGACCTCTTGGCACAGGACCTGGAAGATTCAACTTCATGGTGATTAGGGTTCTAGACAACTTGGATTTTTTAAAGGTCCCATCCTTGACTTGAAACCTATACTAAGGAAATGTATGGGAAATACAGTTGCTCACTTTCTTTAAAAAAAAAAAAAAGCTTGTTGCCTAATTTTCTCCGGTTTTGAATACTTTACTTTAAAACTGAAAATCAACCTTACCTTCCGTTTTTCACAGTTGTACAGACTCCTCTACTGAAAAGAAATAGCTTACTTTGATTTCACTGCACACTGTGAGCTTCTCATAGTGTACATTAGAAGCTACCGTAAGTCAAATAGAACCCAACTTATTTCCCGAACGTCAGTAACTTTCCTGCCTGCCCCTTTCATTTATTGAATTTCAGTTCTTTAAATCCTGGCTCAGCATCACATGTGAGTGTTGTCTTGGGCAGACTGCATGGGAATGTGGTGGTCTCTTAATGAATGCCCATTCCTACAGACTGGGACAATCTGCTTGCATTTCATAGCGAAATTTAATTCTCATGTTGGTTGGGGGGTGGGTAAGAAGGTGTTCCCTTTTTGTCCTAAAACAAATATAATTTTTGCAGTTAGTTAAAATTCTTAATTCTTAAAGAGGAAGTAAAGCCTGATGGGTTTTACTACTTCTTTGTTTCCCTGCAAATGTAAAACATAATGGGCTACTATGCATCGCATTGTAGCCCATTATGTGTCCACTTACCTGAAAGCGAAGCCTGTGATGTCTCCGATTTCCTTGCTGGCTGCAAGCGTCCATTCTTCACCCTCTTCCTTCCAGGGGCTGTGAACGCCAGCTCTGTGAGTTGTGTGACGTCACTCCCAGGCATGCCAGTCACGACATGACCCCAACTTGAAACGGCACAGGTCTCTGCTCTGCTGCTCCAGTGGGTGGCTTTTTTGGCGATCGCTGAGAGATTGAGCCAGGTGCCAGTCCAGGCTTTTGGGTGGATTCAGAGCATGTGGTCAGGATCTTTTCCAAATCTGTCAGCTGAAAACAGGCCACAGGAGTGCAGAACTAATTGCACTACTGTGACCTACAGGAGAAGTGTGGTCAAAATAGCTTTGGCTATACTTCTCCTTTTTGAATTGAATCCTTTGTGACTTGGAATAACTGTATCTAAACTAACTTCCAGCACTCTGAAGTTAATTTCATTTTTTTCCTCAGAAACGTTTGAAAAGGCTCTTAATGCCGGCTTCATCCAGGCAACAGATTATGTGGAGATTTGGCAGTCATACTTGGACTATCTTCGAAGAAGAGTAGACTTCACAAAAGGTAACTGTTGGATCTGTCCACAACTCCTGCTTGAATATCCTGAATTGTCTTTCAGGGACTGTGCAGTACGAAATAATTCTAGGTCTTTTCATTAATGGTTTTTGTATAAGGTATGTGGAACTGAGAGGCATGCAAACACAGGAATATGGGAACGGCCTTTGTGTGTGTTTTTTTTTTTTTTTTTTTTAAAGATGCAGACCCCAAACTGTTCTGGTTATCTAAGATTCGATATTTATTAAATCACTATCCCTGATGATTTGATTTGCATGAGAAGTTTAATGTATTTCCCATGGTAACAGTGCTCATCTCACTGCATCTATTGGGGAGCAACTTTGTCATCCCAGGATGCTCTCCCAATTTCGACTACAAACACCTTCTCATTTGGGAATATCTGGGAAGGCTGTCTGGAATTTCATTTTAGTCCACATGAAGTTACTAGGATGTAAATTTCTGTTCGGATTAATGGGTATTCTTACTTGCAAAAAAAGAAAACTACAGTGAGGGGAAAAGTATTTGATCTCCTGCTGATTTTGTATGTTTGCCCACTGACAAAGAAATGATCAGTCTATCATTTTTATGGTAGGTTTATTTTAACAGTGAGAGCCAGAACAACAAACAAAATCCTGAAAAATGCATTTCAGAAAAGTTATAAATTGATTTGCATTTTAAAAGGGTGCAATATGTATTTGATCCCCTATCAATCAGCAAGATTTCTGGCTCCCAGGTGTCTTCTATACAGGTTAAGAGCTGAGATTAGGAGCACTCTTCTAAAGGGAGTACTCCTAATCTTGGCTTGTTGTATAAAAGACACCTGTTCACAGAAGCAATCAAACGGTTTTCAATCTCTCCACCATGGCCAAGACCAAAGAGCCGTCCAAGGATGTCAGGGACAAGATTGTAGCTGGGCTACAAGACCACCGCCAAGCAGCTTGGTGAGAGGGTTACAACAGTTGGTGCAATTATTCACAAATGGTAGAAACACAAAATAACTGTCAATCTCCCTCGGTCTGGGGCTCCATGCAAGTTCTCACCTCGTAGAGTTTCAATGATCATGAAAACGGTGAGGAATCGGCCCAAAACTACAAAGGAGAATCCTGTCAATGATCTCAAGACAGCTGGGACCATAGTCGCCAAGAAAACAATTGGTAACACACTATGCCGTGAAGGACTTTAATCCAGCAGCGCCTGCAAGGTCCACCTGCTCAACAAAACACATGTACAGGCCTGTCTGAAGTTTGCCAATGAACATCTGAATGATTCGGAGGAGAACTGGGTGAAAGTGTTGTGGTCAGATGAGACCAAAATCAAGCTCTTTGGCATCAACTCAACTGGCCGTGTTTGGAGGATGAGGGATACTGTCTCTGACTCCAAGAACATCATCCCCACTGTCAAACATAGAGGTGGAAATATTATGCTTTGGGGGCGTTTTTCTGCTAAGGGGACAAGACAACTTCAAAGGGACGATGGATGGGGCCACGTATCGTCAAATCTTTGGTGAGGACCTCCTTCCCTCAGCCAGTGCTTTGAAAATAAGTCCTGGATGGGTTTTTCAGCATAATGAACCAACTCTTGCGACTTTAATCCAATAGAAAATATGTGGAGGGAGTTAAATGAATTGAAACGTCGGCCTCGAAACCTTAATGACTCAAAGGATCTGCAAAGAGGAGTGGGACAAAATCCCTCATGAGATGTGTGAACCTGGTGTCCCACTACAAGAAACGTCTGCGATTGCCAACAAGGTTTTTGCCATAAGTCATGTTTTGCGAAGGGGGTCAAATACTTTATTTCACTTATTAAAATGCAAATTGATTTTTAACTTATTTTTTAAATGCGTTTTTTTCTGGATTTTATTGTTGTTCTGTCTCTGTGTTAAAATAAACCTACCATTTAAAATTATAGACTGATCATTTCTTTGTCAGTGGGCAAATGTAAAAATCAGCAGGGGATCAAATACTTTTTTTCCCCTCACTGTATTGCAGCCACCATATCTGAAGACTGGTAAGCTGCAATATGTTACATTTATGTGTTTGGCATACTGTCAGTGTAAACTTTAATAAAGGTTTCAGTAACATGGGGCACATCAGTGTAACATTGCAATTTGATGTGCTGTGGCCCCAATTGGACATAGTACACATGAGTAATGTTTGTGCACATCCTAATTATTTATCATGGCCCTTTAGACTGTGTTGGCACACGGCAGTCATTGGAGATGGCTGTATGAATATGGTTCAGCTGTTGAGTACTTTGTAGCTCTCCATATTGAAATGGCTGCCTATTGTTTGACGGATCCTTCATTTCCTGTCACTCAGCAGTTGGTTCTTAAGTGATTCCAGTGAGAGCCTTACTTTAGCAAGGAAGGGTTACATAGTAGGTGAGGTTGAAAAAAGACACAAGTCCAACCTATGTGTGTGATTATGTCAGTATTGCATTCAGTGGCGGCTGGTGCTCAACATTTTTGGGGGGGGCGCAAAGGGAAAAAAAATTGCAGTCTCACTGTGCCATGCCATCAAACCCGACCACTGTGCCATCAATTCGCACCACTGTGCCATGCCATTAAACGCAGCCACTGTGCCATGCCATTAAAAGCAGCCACTGTGCCATGCCATCAAACGCAGCCACTGTGCCATCAATTGTCCCCACTGTGCCCTGTAAATTGCTCTCCCCCCCCCCCCGCCCGGCACTTACCTTTACTGGAGTCAGGCGTCCACGTCCCACAATGTCTTCTCCCGCCCTCGATGACTGACAGGCGTCTCAGCCAATCAGGTTACCGGTAGCCAGAACCGGCACAGTCTGCGCTCCGAGGACAAGCTTCCGGGACCCGAGGGCTGTACTGGGAAAGCCCATCAGAGCTGTTGGCACTGATAGACATTTCCTTACAGCCAACCAGCTGGCGTTATTCAGATGGCCGGACATGAACGCCGACCATCCGGCGATAATAACATAGATTCGTGCAATGCATGAATCAATGTTATTAGACTCAGAGGCGGTGAGAGCCAGAGGGGGCGGCGCTCCAGCGCCCTCTATGGACGAACCGCCACTGATTACATTGTATATCCCTGTATGTTGTGGTTGTTCAGGTGCTTATCTAATAGTTTTCGATGCTCCCTGCTGAGACCACCACCTATGGAAGGAAATGCCACCTCCTTGCCGCTCTTACAGTAGAGAACTCACCATGTAGTTTAAGGTTAAACCTCTTTTCTTTTAATTTCAGTGTGGCCACGTGGTTTGTTAAACTCCCTTCCAGAAAAAAGTTTTATCCCTATTGTGGGGTTACTAGTATGGTCCATGTATTACAAACTATGATTTTCTGTTTTTGATGGATTGTCAGTATTGTCATATGTAATAGTAGAGTTACAGGTTTCTCGTACTTAATTTTTCCAGATTCCAGTAAAGAGCTTGAAGAACTCAGAGCTGCATTTGCTCGTGCACTTGACTACCTGAAGCAAGAAGTTGAGGAAAGTAAGTACTTTATTTTTTATTTTTTTTGATGCACACAGAAAACCCTATATGCAATGGCTGGGGACCCCAAACTAGGACACCAGTGTGTAGTAGTTTCAAGCACACGTCCAATTCCTTGCCAACTTGGTCGTGTCCTACACCTTGCAATTGTTTTTATGCAGAATGTGCAAGCTATGATTGTTTTCACATATTTACTTTATTATGAGATGCATAGGTTATGTGTGTGTGTGTGTTATTAATACAGTAAAACCTTGGTTTGAGAGCGTTTTGCAAGACCAGCAAAATGTTTTAGCAAATTTTGCCTTGATATACAAGCGATGATATGAGTAGCGTCATGTCACAACTGAGTATAAAAAAGAAGAGAGTAGCCTCTAAGTGTAGCAATATGGTTACATTTAATGAAGGTACAACATTTAGCAACTTATTGCTACACTTAGAGGTGCCTCTCTTCTCTCTTTGATACCCTGTAAAAAAAAAATGCTTTCAAGTATGTTTCTGGAACAAATTATGCTTGCAAACAAAGGTTTTACTGTATATTCTTATACAGGATTTAAATGGCGCCAATGGTTTGCACACCAATTTACAAGGGAGACGGTACAGCAACAACACAATGCAAAACAAGAGGGTTAGATGGGCCCTGCTTCTGGGAGCTTACAATCTAATAGGGATCGCCCATGTGGAACAAAGGATATATTATCTGTGAGGGATGAACTAATGGGAGAAATAAGATTTGGTTATTAGCTGATTTAGAAAAGGTAAAGATCCGTGGCAAAGGTTTCTACAGGTAATTTGTTTCCTGCTTGGAGAGATAGGTGGTTGAAGACGAGGATACTGTGAAAGTGATGAAGTTGTGATCAGAGAGAGGAAATGGGGTGTTGGTGAGTTTGCCAGGAGTCCAAAGATGGGAGAAAACAAGGTCAAGGGTGTTACCATGAGAATGAGTGGGGACTGTGTCCATTGTGTTAGATCAAAACATGAGGTTATGTTGAAATGTAGCCAGGCATTTATTGGGATTATAAAATGACCAAGGATAATAGTGGGTATTTCATAGGAGAGAAAATAGGGTAGCCAGGCCGAGAAGTCACCAAGGAAGTGTGACACTGGTTCAGGAGGCCGATGGATCACTGCAATCTATAGAGAAATTGGAGAAAACAGATAAATACAGTGCATCTAAAAAGAAGAGAAGGATAGAGATGGAGGGGTAGGAAGGACTTGACAGGTGGGGGATAGAAGCAATTCAACTCCACCTCCTTTCCAACCACTGGGTCTGAGTGAGTGAGGCCTCCATGGGAAAGGGCAGCAGGAGAGGCGAAGTCAGACACTTAAAGTCAGGTTTCTGTAATTGCAAGAAGGTTAAGGGAATTGAGACAAGAAGGTCATGGACAGAGGTGAGCTTGTTATAGACGGCACATGTGTTCCAGAGAAGGAGGGGTTTGGAAGCAGGAAGATCGAGATTAAACGGAGTGGTTTGTGGCTATTGTCGGAGGAAGGAGGATGTGGGGGTGAGACTCTTTTGCAATAGGATGTGGGGGTGAGACTCTTTTGCAATAGTAGGTATAGGGTGTATTTTAGCACTGCAGTTTAATTGACTTGCTACTATATTGTCACTTAATTAAAATAGTGTGTCCTGTTTATGTTCTTGTAGATTTTCATGCAATGTGTAGTAATACGAGCTATGCATAATTATATATGATGGAGATCTGAGTTTACAGTGCTTAAATGTATTTTTTCAAATTTTTTACTCTCTCTCAGGATTTGGTGAAAGTGGAGACCCAACTTGCAGCATAATGCAAAACTGGGCCAGGGTTGAGGTAAGCATGTATCCAATTTTGTTAATCAACTTTTTTATTTTATTTCTACAGTCGTCTTTTTTTTTTCTCATCCTTTGAGAGATGCAGGAAGTCTAAGGCCCCTTTCACACAATCGGACCGTTCAGGTCCGCCTGTCAGTTTTGACGACAGACCTGAACAGCCGCTCCATGCAGTCCTATGGAGCGTCGGATGCCAGCGCAAACATGTCCGCTGACGTCCACCCCAATCTGATCTGCCAAAATTGGACGGATGACGATACGTCCCCATCCATCCATGGCAGATCTGATGAAAATTAACATGCTGTCTGTTTTTCATCAGATCTCCCCATAGGAGACAGCGGTGCTGCACAAGCTCCTTCCCGCTTAGTGAGCAGAGAGGGACTTGTCATCCGCCGGCTCAGTGGAGAGATCTCCCGCTGAGCCGGCTGGAGCTGGTGGACTCTGTATGATTTTCTCTCTGTGTTAAGAAATCTTTTTGTTTACAGAGCTTATATCTCAAGCTGAAATTTACATACACAAGAAAGGCAGACCATAGATGGTTCGAATTCTGGCCAGTTCAACTTTGGTAAAACCAGCCTGCCTGATCTTGTTTGCGATTTAGACATTGTATGAAAAAATAAATAAAAAAAAAATATTCCAAGCGATTAGTTACCCTTTAGGGCTTGTTCATACCATACGTGCATGAAAACTGATGGGAAAACCATGCAGTTTTCACTTGCAGAGACGATGAGTTTACATCAGTTTTCATGTGCATTTCAGTGAGTTTTCATAAACGTCAGTTATGTGCCTTGTTCACACCACAGTGTTGCTGTCGCATCTGTTTTTTTTTTTCCAATGCAGAAATCTGCTTACACGTTGCAGATTTCTGTGCAAAAAAAATAAAATTGCACGTGATACGAGTGTTGTGGTGTGAACAGGGCACAAAAAGCGCAAGTGTGTGTGTGGTTGTTTTTTTTTTTTTTTTTTTTTTCTTGTCCTTGCAGAACGTGTGCAGAAAAACTGATGTCTCTGCACATGATGTGAACAAGGCCTTAAAGTACCTCATTTCAAATTTTCACGCAATACATGCTTTTATAAGACAAATTCTTGAGTAAAACAGCTAAGCTAACAAATACTGTAGCAGCTGACTTTTAATATTGGGGCACTTGCTTGTCAAGGGAGCCCACTATGTCGGCATCCCAACCGATCGACTCCCGGGAGTTGCCGCCGCCATTCCTGGTAAGGGAACCCGGTAGTGAAGCCTTGACAGCAGATTCTCTTCTGTGCAAAGTGCGCTGCACTTTCTAATTGGCCCGGCGGTGGGGGAAGGAGGAGGGGGCAGAACTTCCGGGAGATCAGGCCATTCCCCTCCTCTCCCCTGAAAGGTGCCAAATGTGGCCCCGGTGGCGGGGAGAAAGCGTATTGGCGAGTTCCACTTTTGGGTGGAACTCTGCTTTAAAGCGTTAGTAAAGAAAAAAAAAAATTAATTTTCAAATAACAAACATGTTATACTTGCCCCCACTGTGCAGTTTGTTTTGCACAGAGTGGCCCCGATCCTGGTCTTCTGGGGTCCCTCGGCGGCTGTCTCTGGTCCTCCCCACAAGTACTGACCACAGTCATGTGAGAGCTCGCATGGTGGTGAGTAATTGCGGGTGCGCTCCCATGATACAGCGAGCGGCTATAGCCGCTCACTGTATCACTCGGCCCCGCCGCGTCACTGGATGTGATTGACAGCAGCGCCAGCCAATGGCTGTGCTGCTCTTAATCCATCCACTCTGGACAGGGGTCAGATAAGTATATCGGGGGGGGGGCCTCATGAGATGTTTTTCACCTTTAATGCATAGTTTGCATTAAAGGTGAAAAAAAATGTTACTTTACAACTCTTAAGTTAAGACTTTGTTTTTCTGGTTTTTAAATTCTATACTTAAAACAGTTTTTTTCTCTGCTACTCTATTAAGGCTGGACACTGCAACAACATGCAAAAAGCCAGGGAGCTGTGGGATAACATCATGACCAAAGGAAATTCTAAATTTGCCAATATGTGGTTGGAGTACTACAACCTAGAGAGGCAAGTATAAATGATCTGCACAGGATTAGCATTTTTTTTTATGTTGGTGGAATAGCGCCTTTCCTTGGAGATACCTGGTTTTGATATTTAATGACACACTCGAGCTCCATCCTCAGGCTGCAATCTGTCCTACTCCTGCAGTCACCTGGGTTATGTTACGTTGAGATCCCAGGAGACTGCACGAGCAGGGACTTATAATTCTTGCTTTTGTGAGAATGGCTGCAGGGGAATGGGGAAAGACCAGGGTAGGAAAAAGATCTGATCAAAGAGTGAAGGCCCGATAAGTACCGTATATAATCGAGTATAAGCTGAGTTTTTCAGCCCTTTTTTTTAGGGCTGAAAATGCACCCCTCAGTTTATACTCAAGTCAGTGGGTACCTGAAGGGCTGCGAGCGTCCATTTTTTAAAAGCCGCAGCTTCCTACTGGTCCCTTCCATGATAGGCATTTCCCAGCAGACACTGTATTTAGTGTTCCACCTATCATGGACGTTCTCTTGTCTGAGGATGAAAAGACGTCCGTGTGACTAAACACTGTGTCTGTTGGGAAACTGAGTCCAGGGATGAGAATACGTCCATGGTAGGCTGCTGGGAAACTCCTATCGCGAAACAGAACTAGCCGGAGACCGTGAATTTTAAACAAAGAATGGACGCCTGCAGCCTGTCAAGAATTTCAGTTACACTGACTTGGGCACAGTGAGGTGGCAATGGACACAGTGAGGCGTGCTAATGGGCATTGTTGACCCTCTTCTCGGCTTACAGTAACTGCTGCATTCTCACCCTAGGCTTATACTCGAGTCAATACTTTTTCCCAGTTTTTTGGGGTAAAATTGGGTACCTTGGCTTATACTCATGTCGGCTTATACTTGAGTATATACGGTAACTATACTTTTGCTCAGTTATTTTTTTTATTTTTATTTGCCTGTCCCCATTGCTGTTCAGCTGCTGTCTGAAACTCTGGTCCCCTACTACTACAGAACATGTGCAAAGACAATAATGTTGGTTCCTGAAGAAAGGCAGCCTGTCATGGGTCTCAGTGCCTCCAATGATGATTTATTTTTATAAATCAATGAGATTTTTCTGTGCACCCAAAGATCGATGGGAGATTTTGCAGTGCAGTACTGTCAGAAATTAGAAGATAAAACTTTCATAGTAGTTGTAATTATTAGGTATCATCTCTTCTATCATACTTTTAAAAATTCCTTCTAGTTCCTGCATGTGCAAGCTGTAGATCTGTAGCATTTAGAACACATTGCGTATTGGAATTCTTTATAAACGATCTTTTTTTACAGAGCTCATGGAGATATTCAGCACTGCAGGAAAGCCTTGCATAGGGCTGTCATGTGCACGTCAGACTACCCTGAACATGTGTGTGAGGTTCTTCTTCTTCTGGAGAGAATAGAAGGTGGGTTGTGTTTCCGTGGCAAACAAGTAACAAAGATTTTATGCTTCTCATTTATTGTCAAACATCAAAGTTTGTTTTTATCCACCATTGCAGGGACATTGGAGGACTGGGATACAGCTGTTCAGAAAACGGAAATGAGACTTACACGCGTCGGTGAGCAGCGTGCAAAGGTCAGGTCATTCTGGAAGATGTTACTATGTTTACTTTATCATTTGCTGTAGGGTACCAATTATTTTTTTTATTTGAACTAAATGAGGTCTATTTCTATTACTCCACAGGCTGCCAAGAAGGAAGCAATAATAGCCAGGCAAGAAGAAGAGAAAGCAGAAAATAGGAAAAAGTCACGAGCAGAGAAAAAATCAAAGAAGTTGAAAAAGGCAAAACCAGGAGATAAACGCAAAGCAGAGGAGGAGGATGAGGAGGACGAAGAATGGGGGGAGGAGGCTGGTGAGTGTTTATCTTTTTGTAGTTCCTGGATAAGTACTCACTTTTTGTTAAATGAATAAGCACCATCTAGTTCGGTGGTTCTCAACTTTTCTAGGGCTGTGACCCCTTGATAACATTTCCCAGGTTGTGGGGACCCCTAACAGTAAAATTATTTTTGTAGTGTGGGCAGGGCCGCCATCAGGAATTTTGGGGCCCCTTACACAGCTTCAGGCATGGGGCCCCTGGAGCAGAGAACCCGGGGGGGGTGTTTCTGCTTGAAATTGAGGGGCGGGGGCTGCCGCAAATTGAGAGAAGCGGGGGGGGCCTTTACAAAAAGAAGAAATAAAGAAAAATATATATAGAAAAGGGGGGTAGCCACCCGGGGCCCTGGGGACCTCTAGGCCCTTTAATAAAAAGAATATATTCGATTAATCGTTTTATTTTTTTAATCGACTAATTTCGATTAATTATAACACACATATAAATCCAACTGCTTTTAGCTGATCTCCTTGCAGGCCAATTCCCAGAGCAGGATACAAAAAACACACAAAGGCAGCGCTCGATGGGAATAGCATTAAAAAACTTTTATAGTCTTCAGGTAGGTAACCAAATAAATATTGCACTGGAGATAAAATCGATGTAGCTACATAGGGCCAGATTCTCAAAAAATGGCGTATCTGGCGGTGTTGCATATCGTATCGCAGTTACACTACGTCTACGCAAATTACTGGAGCAATTGCCGTATTCTCAAAGCACTTGCTCCGTAATTTTCGGTGGCGTAGCGTAAATGCGGCGTCGTAAGGCTGCGTAATTCGAATACTGAAGGAGGGGGCGTGCTGTATTTAAATTAAGCGCGCCCCCGCGTCAAACGAAGTGCGCATGCGCCGGCCGGGAAAAAAGCCCAGTGCGCATGCTCCAGCTCACGTCGGAAAGCGTCGTTGAAACCGACGTCAAAACGACGTGATAGTCACTTATGCAATTCCCTATTCGCGAACGACGTAACCGTCGGAAAAAGACGACGCTGACCCGACGCCATACTTAACATGGCATACGACGGCACTTCGGAAACATACCCCTCATACAGCAGGGGTAACCTTACGCGTACGTAAACGACGACGGGGCGGCGTAAAAACGTTCGGGAATCGGCGTATTAGGCTCATTTGCATAGGCAAATGAGAAAACAACGTAAAGGCCACCTAGCGCCCAGCGTTGTCATTACATCTAAGATCCGACGGTGTAATTGCTTTACACCTGTCAGATCTTTAGTGTATCTATGCATAAGTGCTTCTAAGAATGACTCGCATAGATACCCATTAAAAAAAACTGCGATACGACAGTGTATCTGAGATACACCGTCGTATCTCTTTTGAGAATCTGGTAAAAATGGTGCGAGTAATACCAAACTGTACCAAAAGCAGTCATAAAGTATGATACTGGTATAAAAATGTGTAAAACAATACCACTACTGAATCCAGATGAGGAGGGGTTAACATCATTCCGTCGGCATGTAGATGTCTCGTGAAGGGAACTATCACAACTCCCAGTGGATGGCTGTAGAATCCCAGGTTGATAGAGGGAAGTGATAGAGGGAAGTGATAGAGGGAAGTGATAGAGGGAAGTGATAGAGGGAAGTGATAGAGGGAAGTGATAGAGGGAAGTGATAGAGGGAAGTGATAGAGGGAAGTGATAGAGGGAAGTGATAGAGGGAAGTGTAACAGCCCTGCGTGTGGCAGATATAAGGGCACAGCAAAGGAGCCCTTCAGATGGACACGGCAAGCCCCGCCGGTGTCCGTGACATTACCGGATCTCCGACGGAACTCCCTGAAGGCCCAGAAGCCGGCGAAGAGGTGAGTACCAATCAAAAGACTTTTAATCGATCAAAAAGATTTTGATTGATCAAAAAAATCAAAGATTAATCGATTAATTAAAAGTTAATTTGCACAGCCCTAATATATATATATATAATATATATATATATATATATATAATATATATATAATTTAATGTATATATAATGGTGGTTGCCATCTGGGGACCTCTGGGCCCTTTTAATCATAATATTTTTTTTTTTTATTTTTTTTTTTTATAAAAAAAAAAATTACTAAAAAATTGGGTTTTTCATCCGGGACCTCTGGGCCCATTAATAAAAAGGAAAAAAATATATATGTATAAAAAATAAAAACATTTATAAAATAAAAGGGGGTTGCCTTCCAGGTCCCTGAGGACCTCTAGGCCCTTTAATAAAAATAAAATAAAAAAATATATAAACAAAAAAATTATAAAAAAAGGGGGTTTGACACATGGGGCCCTGGGGACCTCTGAGCCCTTTAATAAAAAAAAAATATATAAATAAATAAATAAAAATATATAAATTTATATATACTGAAATAAAATATAAAAAATATATATATTTTAAAAAAAAAGGAGGGTTGTCATTATTAAAATAAATAAAATTGTCATTGTCATTATTAAATAAATAAAAAAGATATAAAAAATATATAAAAAAATAAAATAAAAAAAGGGGGGTTGTCACCTGGGTCCCTTAAAAAAAAGAAAAATATATTAAAAAAATATTTTTTATAAAACAAATAAAAAAAGGGGGGGTTGCCTTCTGGGGCCCTGGTGGTCTCCGGGCCCCTGGGGACCTCTGGACCCCTAAGAAAAAAAATTGTCCCTTTTAATAAAAAATAAAAGAAAAATATATTTAAAAAAAAAGTTTTTTATAAAAAATAAATAAAGAGTGGGTTGCCATCTGGGGCCCTGGTGGTCTCCGGGCCCCTGGGGACCTCCGGACCTCTAAAAAAAAAATATATGATTTTTTTTTTTTTTTTTTATAAAAAAAAAGAGGGGGTTGCCATCTGGGGCCCCTGGGGACCCCCGGGCCCCTTACAGGTGTACTGCCTGTACCCCCCTGATGGCGGCCCTGAGCGTGGGTTGTCGGCACCCAAGGCAAGACAAGTCATTTGCACCCCTAACACATGAAAATTTAGAGCTTCCTGAGTTCCCTTCCACGTGTACAATATTAAAACCCCTTTGTGGTGTCTCGTAGCAGTGACACCTTTGCCGAAATCAGGAGATAGGGTCTCCTCCAGCCCCTCCCTCTTCACATTCCTCACCAGTCAGCTGACCTCTAGTCTCTGCCCCCCAGCCATGCCGTGAACTGAATGGGCGGCTGCGAAGAGGCTGAGTGGGCAAAAAGGCTGGGAGGACGGTGCGGGCTTCAGGAACAGCCCAGGATTCGTGACCCCTAGCAAATCATCATTCGACCCCCGAGGGGGTCCCGACCCCCAGGTTGAGAACCACTGATCTAGTTACTGACACAATCATTACTGTGCGATCAGCTTCTGCAGTCATAATTATTCGCGCGTGCATTACAAAATTACAGACTTGCTAGTCGATATACGGTATATTATAATTTTCTTTCAAGGAGGATTCATATTGGAGCTGCACGATTAATCGTGAAGAATCAAAATCCCGATCTTTTCCCCTTCCCGATCTTCAAAACAGCATGTCTGTCAGTTGTCTCTAACAAGTGCAGAGAGTTCTCGCAGCTGGAAAAACAAAATCCAGACAGCCTGCCAAGTTTTAATGCAATAAGTGGAAACAAAGTATTTACTAGTTCTTTTATCAAAGGAAAGAACTCGGTTGATGAAGGAAGTTTAACCATTTAAAGACCAAACCTTTTATGACTTTGTTGCTTACAAGTAAAAAAATCATTATTTCTTTCTCGTACATCACGGGACACAGAGCGGCATATTCATTACTATGTGGGTTATATGGAGTACCTTCAGGTGTGGACACTGGCAATCTCAAACAGGAAGTCCCCTCCCTATATAACCCCCTCCCCTAGAGGGAGTCCCTCAGTTTTTTCGCCAGTGTCTTAGGTGTTGGTCACGGAATAGCTTTGCTCCACATCCTTGGGATTAAGGGCGGGCTAACCGGATCTGTCCAAGGAGCCTCAGTGCCAAAGTGGACAGTACCCGGGCCCCAAGCCGTGGGGTTTTGCCTATAATGCTCCTCTTTGGAGGGCTGGACCCTGGGCCCAGGACTTGGAGTTTGTAAAAACCATAAGTTCCTGTTTGCCAGGGTGCTATATAGGTCCAGGACAGTGGGTACCTTCATAGGACCCCAGGGCCTGAAGGTCTACTACGCTACCCACGGAGATGGGAGAAGATTGGATCAGTTTGCTGGACAAACATCCTGCAGCATGGAGCAGGTAAGGGGGAGCCTGCGGGACTTGGTTCGACAGCAGGCTCTCCGGGGTAACCTAAAAGGGGGGATAGCCTAAGTATGCTCTGCATGGGCAACCTTGCTCACTATGTCTAAGAGAGACAGGATGACACCCTTTCTCCCCCATCACTAGGTTCCCCTGTCTAAAAATGTGTTGCTAGCTAAACCTGCTGCTTTCTTCCTAGGGCTAGTAAGGATCCCTAGGGGCCTTTGGAGAGTCCTACCTGGCCGGGGGTTTGAATCTGCCGCCTGTTCTGCGTTCCTGGATCTCCAGCAGCGCGGCTCCTCCATGTTCCTCCTGTTTCCGGCATACGCGCGTGCGCGCGCACGTCTTATAGACGTTTTTCGCGCCGTTCAGACAGGAGGGCGGGGAGGGGGCGTGCCTGCGGCGTCATACAGGGGCGCGCCTTTGTGCTGTTATAGACAGCAGGCATTGTCAGTGCTCAGTCTGAGACTGATTTTCAGAAGGAGAGGACGCAGAGCGGCAGAACAGTGACTCCCAGTGGCGGAAGAGGGGTAGTACATGCTGGACTTTGTTCCAATGCCTTTTTTGTTAAGCCAAGAAATTCCCTATTTTGCAGCAGGTTGGAGGCTGGCAAACTAAGTTTGGGGTCACTGTATGTTGTAAAAAGAAAATATATATAATATATATTTAAAAAAAAAAAAAAAAAAACATACGGGATCCCATCAGTTTTGGGCATTAGTGATCTATTGTCCCCTAAACTCTGGTTTTGTACTCCTGGCCACTACAGTCTGTTGTGTGGGCGGAGTCCCTCGATTTTGTATTATGGCTTCCAAAGGTTCGGGGTCAAAGGGTACAAAAAAGACCAAAAAACAAAAGGGTTCCCTTTCTGATTCTGATGATATGCCGATACTTTCCCCGCAACTTATTAACATAAAAGGCGCCTTGGATGAGCCATTAGGGGGATCTGGTGCGGAGGCTGGCCCAGATCAGCCCAGCCCTGTGTTTATCACAGAGGAGATGCTAGCCGTATCCCTAGGGGGGCTAGAAGAGAGAATAGCAGCATTGATCGCTAGAGCTATTCCTGGTAAGAAACGGGTTAGATCCCCATCACCAAGAGGTGTATCCTCAGATGCTGAGATTCTCTCTCCGGAGGAATTGGAATCACAGGAGGATCAACTAGACCTGAACCAAGAGGGTTCAGGGATTGAGGGATCTACCTCTGAGGAACCATTTTCAGACTCCCAGACAGAGAAGACTGTGGGTACAGTCTTTGACGGACATGGTCCGCTCGGCATTTAGTTTACCATTGCCAGAGCCTCAGGTTCCTCCGGTATCCTCTCTGGGCTCTTTGAAAGCTCCGTTAAGCAACGCAGTTTTTTCCGGTCCATCCTCTCTTGGAGGAATTGATCTTTCGGGATTGGGTACGGCCGGACAGGATTTTTCTGCCACCGAAAAGATTTGCGGTCATTTACCCCATGGAGGAAAAATTCTCCAAGAGGTGGAGGCTCCCAGTAGTGGATGCAGCCATCTCATGTGTGAATAAATCACTAACTTGCCCGGTGGAAAACATACATATGTTTAAAGATCCGGTTGATAAAAGATTAGAGACACTTTTAAAAGCATCCTTTGCTACGGCAGGAGCAGTGGTGCAGCCAGCGGTGGCTGCAATTGGAGTTTGTCAGGCATTAAAAGACCAGACAAAGGAAATGTTAAAGGACATGCCTACCCAACAAGCAGAAGAGTTTTCTGACATTCCCAGAGCTCTGTGTTTTGCGGTAGATGCTATAAAAGATTCCATCCAGCAGGCCTCTCGTTTATCACTATTTTTGGTGCACATGAGAAGGCTCTTATGGTTGAAGAACTGGGCGGCGGAGCCCCCATGCAAAAAGCTTCTGGCAGGGTTTCCCTTCCATGGAGGACGACTCTTCGGAGAGGATCTGGATAAATATATTCAGACTATTTCAAATGGCAAGAGTACCCTTTTACCGGTCAAAAAGACATTCCGGGCTCCTACATTTAAAAGGCAGCTCTTTCCTGTCTCAGGGCCCTCAAATTCCAGGCAGTATCGACGGCCGCCTGCACGATCCAACGTTAACAGTAGATCGCAGGGACAGGCCCCTGGGGGTAAGAGGCCGTGGTATCGCAAGCCGTCAAAGACAGCCCCTAAGTCTGCCTTATGAAGGGGCGCCCCCACTCTCGCGGGTGGGGGGAAGGCTTTGTTTCTTCTCAGAAGTTTGGGAAGCCAAGATCCCCGACAAATGGGTCCGGGCATCTGTAACCACAGGTTACAGACTGGAGTTTCTAAGGTATCCTCCGCCTCATTTTCAAGAATCAAGGCTACCAAGGGATCCAGCAAGGAAGGCCTCAATGCTGGCAGCTTTGGATCACCTGCTTTGCCAGGACGTAATTATAGAAGTGCCAGCCCAAGAGCAAGGCCTAGGTTTCTATTCCAATCTCTTTGTCATACCAAAGCCCAACGGCGATGTCAGGCCAATCTTGGACCTAAAGAGGTTAAACGGTTACCTAAGGGTTCGTTCCTTCCGGATGGAATCCATCCGGTCAGCAGCCGCCGCGCTTCAGAAGGACGATTTTCTGGCCTCCATAGACATAAAGGATGCTTACCTTCATGTACCAATCTTTCAGTTGCATCAAAGATTTTTACGCTTCGCGGTGGGGCAGCGACACTTCCAATTCAGGGCGCTCCCCTTCGGGCTGGCCACGGCCCCCCGGGTATTCACGAAGATCCTAGCCCCAGTTCTGGCCAATTTAAGGATCCAGGGGGTCACAGTCCTAGCATACTTGGACGACCTTTTAATCATAGATCACTCACGGCCGGGTCTGCAAAAGGCAGTAAACCTCACGGTTCGGTACCTCGAAGAATTCGGCTGGGTCCTAAACCGGGGAAAGTCAGCGTTCCAGCCTACAAAGCAGTTGGAATACCTCGGCATGAGGTTAGACACAGAACAGCAAAAGGTGTTCCTGCCCCTTGTAAAGATCGAGGCTATCAAGGGGTTGGTTCAGTTGGTTCTAAACAAGAAAAAACCAACTATTCGCCTGTGTATGCGATTACTAGGCAAGCTAGTGGCCACGTTCGAGGCAGTACCATACGCTCAGATCCACACTCGCGTCCTACAGGCAGCCATTCTAGCAGCCTGGGGCAAGAGGGCACATGCCTTAGAGTCCCCTTTGACATAGTTACATAGTTACATAGTTACATAGTTAGTCAGGTTGAAAAAAGACACAAGTCCATCCAGTTCAACCATAAAAAAAATAAAAAAAATAAAACAAAGTAAAACACAGTACATCCTCCCATACACCCAACTCCATACCCACAGTTGATCCAGAGGAAGGCAAAAAACCCCAGCAGAGCGATGATCCAATTTGCTACCGGAGGGGAAAAAATTCCTTCCTGATCCCCCGAAAGGCAATCGGATTTACCCCGGATCAACTTTACCTACAAAACTTAGTACTCAGTTATATTATGTGCATTTAGGAAAGAATCCAGGCCTCTCTTAAAGCAATCTACTGAGCTGGCCAGAACCACCTCTGGAGGGAGTCTGTTCCACATTTTCACAGCTCTTACTGTGAAGAAACCTTTCCGTATTTGGAGGTGAAATCTCTTTTCCTCCAGACGTAAAGAGTGCCCCCTTGTCCTCAGTGTTGACCTTAAAGTGAATAACTCAACACCAAGTTCACTATATGGACCTCTTATGTATTTGTACATGTTGATCATATCCCCCCTTATTCTCCTCTTCTCAAGAGTGAATAAATTCAGTTCTTCTAATCTTTCCTCATAGCTGAGCTCCTCCATGCCTCTTATCAGTTTGGTTGCCCTTCTCTGCACTTTCTCCAGTTCTCCGATATCCTTTTTGAGAACTGGTGCCCAAAACTGGACTGCATATTCCAGATGAGGTCTTACTAATGATTTGTACAGGGGCAAAATGATATCTCTATCTCTGGAGTCCATACCTCTCTTAATACAAGAAAGGACTTTGCTCGCTTTGGAAACCGCAGCTTGGCATTGCATGCCATTATTGAGCTTATGATCAACTAAAACCCCCAGATCCTTCTCCACTACAGATCCCCCCAGTTGACGCTATCATCAAGGGTCCGACAAAGCCTGGCCTGGTGGTTGAACCCTCAGAACCTTCTAAAGGGAAAATCCTTCAGCCCTGTTGTCTGGAAGGTAGTTACCACAGACGCCAGCCTGGCAGGCTGGGGGGCGGTCTTCGAGGGGTTCTCCCGCCAGGGAACTTGGGTGAAAGCAGAGAGGCAGCTCCCCATCAATATCTTGGAGATCAGAGCTGCTCGCCTAGCCCTTCTGGCATGGACCTCCAGATTAAAGGGGTTCCCGGTGAGAATCCAGTCAGACAATGCCACGGCGGTGGCATACATAAACCACCAAGGGGGAACCAGGAGTCAGGCCGCTCAGAGGGAGGTGAGCTTGATTTTTCAGTGGGCAGAGGTTCATGTACCCTGCATTTCAGCGATATTCATTCCCGGAGTGGACAACCTGCAGGCAGACTTCTTAAGTCGCCAGAGTCTGTTGCCAGGGGAGTGGTCTCTGCATCCCCAGGTCTTTCAGACAATCTGCCAGAGGTGGGGAATGCCGGACGTAGATATAATGGCATCCAGGTTCAACAAGAAACTAGACAGGTTCGTGTCGCGAGCGAGGGATCCTATGGCCTGCGGAACCGATGCGTTGGTTTGCCCTTGGCATCAATTCAAACTTCTATATGCATTCCCTCCACTACAGTTACTCCCCTCGCCTGTTGCGCAAGATCAGAGTGGAGAACAAGCCAGTCATTCTAGTAGCTCCGGCTTGGCTCCGGAGGACTTGGTACTCACTAGTCTTGAAGATGGCAGTGGGAGACCCTTGGACTCTTCCTCTACAACCAGACCTACTCTCACAAGGCCCGATCCTCCACCCTACATTACAGCGTCTAAATTTGACGGCCTGGAGGCTGAATCTCTGATTCTCAGGGTAGAGGTCTGTCTAGGCAGGTAATCCCTACCCTGATTAGGGCTAGAAAGCCGGTCTCCAGGGTGATTTATTACAGGGTGTGGAGGAACTACATAGGCTGGTGTGAATCCAAAAGATGGAATTCCCGCAAATATACTATTGATAGGGTGTTAAGTTTTCTCCAGCTAGGAGTGGATAAAGGCCTGGCACTAAGCACAATCAAGGGACAGATCTCAGCTCTGTCAGTGTGGTTTCAGAGGCCGCTGGCCACCCACTCGCTGGTAAAGACCTTCTTACAGGGGGTCTTGCGTATTAATCCTCCTGTCAAGTCACCAATTGTCCATGGGACTTAAATCTTGTCCTGTCCACTCTACAGAAACAACCCTTTGAGCCGTTGGCTGAGATTCCTTTAGTCTTACTGACAAGAAAGTTGGTTTTCTTGGTCGCCATAGTTTCGGCCAGAGAGTGTCAGAATTAGCAGCCTTATCGTGTAAGGAACCATATCTCGTTCTACATAAGGACAGGGCAGTTCTCCGGCCCCATCCTTCCTTTCTACCAAAGGTTATATCCAAATTTCACTTAAACCAGGATTTGGTACTTCCATCCTTCTTTCCAAAACCCACATCTAGAAAGGAGGGGTTGCTGCATACCTTGGATATTGTCCGGGCATGAAGGCCTATCTTAAAGCTACAGAAAAGATCCGGAAGACAGATGTGTTATTCGTTCTACCAGATGGCCCCAAGAAGGGGCAGGCAGCTGCAAAATCCACCATCTCGAGATGGATTAGACAGTTAATCATTCAAGCCTACGGATTGAAGAGGTTGCCTCCTCCGTTGTCGGTAAAGGCCCATTCTACCAGGGCCATGGGCGCCTCTTGGGCAGCACACCATCAGATCTCTATGGCTCAGATATGCAAGGCGGCAACGTGGTCATCAGTCCACACGTTTACAAAGTTTTATCAACTAGACGTGAGAAGGAATGCGGATTCTGCCTTTGGACAGGCAGTACTACAGGCTGCAGTTTGAAATCCTCGGGATCAGAAGCACCCTTGGTTATAAAAAAAAAAAAAAAAAAAGTTTTTTTTTGACTAAGTTGGAATTATTATGATGATTTGAGTTTACCTCTAAATTGAATCCTTCTTTGGAAGATGTCTCCCTCCCCTCATTAAAGCATTGCTTTCGGACATCCCACATAGTAATGAATATGCCGCTCTGTGTCCCGTGATGTACGAGAAAGAAAAAGGGATTTTTAAATACAGCTTACCTGTAAAATCCTTTTCTTGGAGTACATCACGGGACACAGAGCTCCCACCCCTCTTTTGGGTGACCATTTTGGGAGGCATACTGCTTGCTACAAAACTGAGGGACTCCCTCTAGGGGAGGGGTTATATAGGGAGGGGACTTCCTGTTTGAGATTGCCAGTGTC
This sequence comes from Rana kukunoris, assembly GCA_029574335.1. Lineage (NCBI taxonomy): Eukaryota > Metazoa > Chordata > Amphibia > Anura > Ranidae > Rana > Rana kukunoris. The sequence goes on from JAJQKJ010000649.1 coordinate 61,420, forward strand.
CACACCTGAAGGTACTCCATATAACCCACATAGTAATGAATATGCCGCTCTGTGTCCCGTGATGTACTCCAAGAAAAGGATTTTACAGGTAAGCTGTATTTAAAAATCCCTTTTTTCTGCTATAAAATTACTTGGAACACCCAAACATGAGATTAATATATATATATATATATATATATATATATATATATATATATATATACACAGGGCCGCCATCAGGGGGGTACAGGCATTACACCTGTAAGGGGCCCGGATGGGAACCCCCTCTTTTTTTTATTTATTTTTTATAAAAATATATATTTTTTTATATATTTTTTTTTTAATTAAAGGGCCAATTTATTTTATTATTTTTTAGGGGTCCAGAGGCCCCAGGGCCCCAGATGCAACCCCCTCTTTATTTATTTATTTTTTATAAAAATATATATTTAATATATTATTCTTTTCTTTTTTAATTAAAGGGCCAATTTTTTTTCTTTTATTATTTTTTAGGGGTCCAGATTGCAACCCCCTCCTTTTTTTATTTATTTTTTATAAAAAATATATTTTTTTATATATTTTTTTTTTATTAAAGGGCCAATTTATTTTATTATTTTTTAGGGGTCCAGAGGCCCCAGGCCCCAGATGGCAACCCCCTCTTTATTTATTTATTTTTTATAAAAAATATATATTTAATATATTATTCTTTTCTTTTTTATTAAAGGGCCAATTTTTTTCTTTTATTATTTTTTAGGGTCCAGATTGCAACCCCCTCCTTTTTTTTTATTTATTTTTTATAAAAATATATATTTTTTAAAATATTTTTTTTTTATTATTTTTTTGTAGAGGTTCGGAGGTCCCCAGGGCCCAGATTGCAATCCCCTCTTCTTCTTTTTTAAATTTTATTTTTGATAAAAAAAATATTATTTAATATTATATTTTTTTAAAGGGCTAGGGCCCCAGATATTAACCACCCTTTTAAAAACATATATATTTTTCTCTATTTTTTTGTAAAGGCCCAAAGGCCCCCCCCCCCCCCGCTTCTCAATTCGTAGCAGAAACCCGCCCCCCCCCCCGCGCTTCTCAATTTTACGGCCAAAATATTAGGCAACTCAACACCCCCCCCCCCATAATGAAAAAATACAGAATATAGTCTATATATAATATAACAAATATTATAAATAAAGAATATATATGTAAAATAATAAACACAACTACAATAACCAAAACACAAACCACAACAAAATTTTACAAAAACTAAACACAAAGAACCATGTTTTTTAAACAAAATTATTTACATATTACAAACAAAATATAAACCGCAAAAATACACAATTTAAACCATTTTAAAAAAAACTAAAAAAAAAGATAGACCCACAAATTTTTTTTTTTTTCACCCAAAATAAACATGAACACATGAAGCAATAACAGAGATAAACTCCATAAAAACAACGTCCAAATCATGCCCAACACAAACCACAACAGCAAACAACATCCTACCGCCAAATGCATACCCAAATATTTTAAACCAGCCCAATAACAAACCATTTTTTTAAGCCACATACAACATATTGCCCACCATAAACAAACACAGACATACAAATACACTCCTACAACAATCGCAGCAAACTACACCCCGAAAACAGGACACTTCACCCCCAACAGGATCTCTAGCACCCGCTCACAATGCACACATCCACACCACCCACGTCCCAGTCACACCGCACACAAGCAATATAACAGGAAACCTACACTATATACCAACAGACTATAACCACCCTTTCATGGCCAAACTACTACAACCACACACAGACCCAAACAACCTGAAACCCCCTGTAAAGGAACACATCAAATACACAACACTACCGAACAGCCAACCACCAATAACGAACTGAGCCATTTCACCGCCACCCAATTTTTAACCAGCTTTAACCAACTGACCTAAACAAAACAACCCCCGACACATCCTCCAATACACTCAACCAAACCAAAAAAACCCTCCAAGAGTCCAACAGAACAACAACACGCTAATTCAACAAAATAACAACCCATCAGGACAACACCCTCCACATTATCCCCAGCAACACGTTTACAACAGTCAACAACAAACCCCTTATCACGCAGCCTGTGACAAACCAATGCCCGTCAACCATTTTCTCATTTAGGCGTTTGTACGCCCCTACCCCAGCCAGAAGACTGACGGGCTTTCAAAAGCTGGCATATATTTAAGTATTGTTTGAACGAACAATAAAAATATATCAATCTAAGTGGTGTATATAAATCATTTTTTTTTTGGTGTGTTTTTATAGCAGAGAGCAAAAAAATAAATGGTGGTTGTGCAAATTTTATGGAGACTGAGATTTTTTGCGAACGAAGTCTTTTTTCCAAAAAAATACACTTTAATTGCATTTTAAAAAAACTAAAATTCAGCAAACAAACATAGCTCAATTTTTTTTTTTTTTTGTTTTATAATGTGAAAGAAGATGTTGGATACACCACGAGAATCGTGATATTTATTCTAAGCAAAAAAAACGTGATTTTCATTTAAGCCATATTCACGCAGCTCTAACTCGCATCTATTTTTTAAGTCACAAATCATGTTGCCATCATCCTGCCCGTATATAATCATGTAACCATGGTTCTACACAGTACAGATGCATTGGTTTCCCATTAACAAGCTTAAAGAGGTGTTCCAGCTGCAATTTTTTTTTTTTTTTTAAATGTCAGCAGCTACTAACAGTGTAGTTGCTGACTTTAAATAAGGACACATTACCTTGTCCTACATGCCCGCGCTGATGGCCCCCCCCTCGATGCCGGTCCCACCGATCGCTCCGGGTCCCGCGCCGCCATTCACACTATGGGAAACAGGCAGTGAAGCCGTACGGCTTCACTGCCCATTTCCTACTGCGCCTGCGTGAGTCTCACGCTGGCTTGTGAATGGGCGCGCTACTCTCTGAGAACACACACAGTTCCCAGAAAGCAGCGCGCCCATTCACAAGCAGAAGAAAGGACACCGCGGTGTGGAAGAGGCAGATTACGGACTTCCGCATAGCAACAGGTATTTCGGGTGAGTATTTTTATTATTTATTTTTTTCACTTTTTTTTTTTTTTTTTTTAAGCTAGATGGGCAAATGTGGTTTTCCTGGGTGGAACTCCGCTTTTAACTTTGTGCCTTTTGGTTTGTGAAAAAGGAGGCTTCCTCCTGATGAATTTGAACAAATCCCCTAAAACTATCGCTGCTATTATCTAAGGGCATAGCCAATACAATCAAGCTATTTTCACTGCCCAGTAATTATCCGAGAACAGCATTAAAAGCTTCTGATCCCCTAAATTCTGGTGTGCTCTGATTTGGCTGTTTTTCTTTCCCTATACAACCTATATGCTTTACTAATGGTTAATAAGCCTGTCTATTATAGCTGGTAGCAGAGTAATGTTCTCAACCTAGAACGCTAATAGGAGTTTGAAATATTCTATCCCGGCCAGCAAATGACTTGACATTAAAGATGCAGAAAGCTACACTATTTTGAAGTATTGTTTGAACTGAACAATAAAAACGGGATCAACAGTATGGTGGTGAATTTCTTTGATTTAGTAAATCATCTGGACAGTTTTTTTGCGTTTTGTACTTTGCAGCAGAGCAGCCCAACAAGAAACACAAAGGAGAAGATAAGCTGGAAGACGATGAGAACGATGAGATGGAGACTGAAATTGGACTGTTTGGCCGGAGTACCACCTCTAGGGCTCAGACTTCAGCCAAGCCCAAGCCCTCTACCACAAAGGAGCCTCCAAAGATTCCGCATGATACAAACAAGGACAATATAACTGTGTTTGTCAGCAATCTGTCCTTTAATATATCTGATCCAGAAAAGCAGCTTAGGAATGTCTTCTCTAGCTGTGGGGAGATCACTGACGTCAGAGTTATCTATAACAACAAAGGCACCTTCCGTGGATATTGTTATGTTCAGTTTGCAGATGAAAAAAGTGCTCTGGATGCACTGAAAATGGATCGACAGGAGATGAATGGAAGGCCGATGTTTATCTCCCCGTGTGTAGAGACAAGAGCAAGAAGCCAGACTTTAAGGTTTGTATGTGATGTGTACTCGATCTGTAATTGACATATACTAGATCTGCTGAAACTTTATACAGTAAAACCTTGGTTTGCGAGCATAATTAGTTCCCGAAACATGCTTGTAATCCAAAGCACTTTGAAAGCATTTTTTGAGTATAAAAGAGAAGAGGCACCTCCTAAGTGTAGCAATAAGTTGCAAATGTTGTACCTTTATTAAATGTAACCATTTTCGCTACACTTAGAGGCTCCTCTGTCTTTTTTTTATTTTTATACTCCGCTGTGACATGACACTACTCTTATATCAAGGCAACATTTAATAAAACATTTTGCTTGTCTTGCAAAACGCTTTTAAACCAAGTTACTCTCAAACCAAGGTTTTACTGTACATGATTCTAAGGCCCTTTAATGAGTTTAAAAGGTGAATTTGGTTACATTATAGTGGCTCAGAAAATGGAATGTGTGCCCCTTTAAGACTTTAATTCTTCTCAACTCAGACCTTGCAGTAGTCGCAAACAGTCCAAAGAGGAGGACGGCAAATAAGGGACAGAGCTTTGCCCTTTAAATTTTTCTGGGAAATTATTTTACAACAAGTGCCTTGTAAAAATCTTGTTTGATAGTGTTAAGCAACATAGGGATGCCCAAAAGCAGTCCAAACAGAGCAGTGGGTACACCCAAAACAACACAAGTTACATGCCTAGAAGAAAAACAATGCAAGAGAAAAACAAAGGCATGAAACTGCAGTTTGCAGAACCTTTAAAATAATTTATGGCATCTGGGGCAGATGCAGCCTTTACAGATCACAGGTCTGATGAAGAAAAGCCCGAGAGGTACTTGCCGCTCTAGTCGAGCAGGTCAAAGTGTCGAGCAGGGATCAAAGTGTTACCAAGTAAAACTATAGACATTTATTTTGACTTCTATAGTCTGGAAGATACTGAAAAGTTTAATGAGTTTTTGCTGAAGAAAAAATATTTTAAGCAACAGACAACATGGATTCATGAAAGACAGAAGTTGTCAAACAAATCTGATTTTTGTTTTTTATGAAGAAGTAAAACCTTGGACAGAGGGGTGGCTGTGGACATATAGTATAAGAAAATGATTCCAGAAGGTTGCACTTCCAAAAATCCTTTTTATTGAAGCTTCATATGACAAGTAGTTGACAGATGGAGAATGTTTCATTCTGTGGACATGGTACAATTGGATTTTGCAAAGCGTTTGACACAGTACCCCATATGTGACTAATGTGTGAGGTAAAGTCTACAGGCTTGGAAAGAGCAGTTTGTAAATGGATAGAAAACTGTTCAAAAGACCAAATTCAGAAAGTAGTGGTTAATGATTCTTACTCTGAATGGTCTAAGGCAGTGGTCATCAACCCTGTCCTCAGGGCCCACTAACAGGCCAGGATTGCAAGATAACTGAAATACATGACAGGTGATATTATCTGCTGCTCAGTGATTGCAGGATTCTAGTCTGCATCTCCCCAAGGTAATACATAAAACCTGGCCTGGTAGTGGGCCCTGAGGACAGGGTTGATGACCAGTGGTCTAAGGTTATCAGTGGTGTACCCAAGGTTCAGTGTTTGGGGACCCTTTTTAATATCTTTATAAATGATATAGGGTCTGTGATTAACCACTTACAGAGCTAGAAATAGCCACTGATTACTGTATAAATGTCACTGGCAGGGAAGGGGTTAACACTAGGGGGCGATCAAAGGGCTAAGTGTTTCCCTTTGTTTACATACACGGATCCCTGTTCTGGCTCTCTGTGGAGCGATCGCTGGCAACTGCCGTCGCGCTTTATAGCTTCCCTAAAGCAGCCAATGTACAATGACTGCGATTCAGGCAGCCATGCCAACCTGCCGCAATACAACTTCGGCGGCTGGTTGCAAGTAGTTAGACCGTTCAATTCCAGTCTTCAGGTGACACCAAGCTATGCAGTGGAATAACGTCCTTACAGGATGTCTCCAATTTACAAACCAACCTTAATGCTCTGTTTAATTGGCATCTATGTGGCAAATGTTTTATAATTGTAAATTTATGCACCAAGTATATGCATACATCATACATGCTAGTGGAGTACAACTGGGGGATCTGTAGTGGAGAAGGATCTGGGGGTTTTAGTTGATCATCAGCTCAATAATGCATGCAATGCCAAGCTGCGGTTTCCAAAGTGAGCAAATTCACTTTCTCCATTAGGAGAGATCCACACCAGAGAGAGAGATATACAATTTTGCACCCATTCCAATCATTAGTAAAACCTCATCTGGAATATGCAGTTCAGTTTTGGGCTCCAGTTCTCAAAAAGGATATCGGGGAACTGGAGAAAGTGCAGAGAAGGGCAACCAAACTGATAAGAGGCATGGAGGAACTTGGCTATGAGGAAAGAGATGGTTCTGTCCAGCCCTCAGTAGATTGCTTTAAAAAAGGCCTGGATTCTTTCCTAAATGTACATAATTTAACTGGGTACTAACATTTTTATAGGTAAAGTTGATCCGGTGAATATCCGATTGCTTCTGGTGGGATCGGAAAGAATTTTTTTCTCTTGCTGTAGCAAATTGGATCATGCTTTGCTGGGGTTTTCCTCTTCCTTTGGATCAACTGTGGGTATAGGATTATGTACCATATTGGCGTATACCGCGCACTTTTTTGCCCTGAAAATCAGGGCAAAATCGTGGGTGTGCGATATACGCCGATACCCGCTTTCCCGCGCCGAGTTTGAATACTGCACCGGCATATACCGAGCGCAGTACACTGGTGTATAGTCGGGCAGGCTCGACTCCTCTCGCCGCTCACGTCCTGGACGTGAGCGCGTGAGTAGCCGAGCCTGCCCGACTATACACCGGTGTACTGCGCTCGGTATATGCCGGCGCAGTATTCAAACTCGGCGCGGGGTTCGAGCGGGAAGGACGCCGGACCCGACGAGGCCGCCGATGGACGCCGCACAAGACACCAAAACTAAGTACAAAAATCCTTTTTTTCCACAGGAATGCAGGTCCACTTTAGGGGTGCGCGCTATACGCCAGAGCGCACAATACCCCGATAAATACGGTATATTGCATTGTATGATTTTTTATTTTTTTTTATATTTTTTTTTGGTTGAACTAGATCGATTTTTAACCTAACTATATAAATCTCAGAGTTGGCGTATGGGATGAATAGAGGGGACCAACAGGTGTACAATAAATGTACAAATTATTGAATTGGTAGCAAGAAGTTGGAAAAAAAACCTCAGATAAGGCAGACACATGACCCCTGATGGTGTCGAGGGTTGCCGATAAACAAGATCTTGGGATCGCACTCTGAAAGGCCATTTCAGAACAAAGAGACTAACCGGAATGCCCTCACTTTTGATTTTGTGGAATAGAGGAGGTAGTGGCTAAAGTGGAGGGAAGGCATATATCCGGGCACATTGATTCCATGGTGCCATCAGATCCTGTGCCCTGGAAAAAATCTGTCCAATTTATTGTTGAGATGTTGGCAGATCCACGTCTGCCATCTTCCAATGCAGACATACAGTATATGTTAAAAATCCTGCCTTTAGCAGAATATTAACACTCATTCGGTACACCATAATTTTGGTATTGACTACGTATTTCACTTACTCAGGTGTTCAAGTATAGTACTGCTTTGGAGAAACACAAGTTGTTTGTTTCTGGGTTACCATTTTCCTGCACCACGCAAGAATTGGAAGAAGTCTTCAAAGAACATGGCACTATCAAACAGCTCCGGCTAGTGACCAATCGCTCGGGAAGCCAAAGGTAATCTATATATATCAGGCAAAAAAGTGTTACACATAAAACATGTAAATTTTATTGTGTGTTTAGATGAGATTTGAGCATTGGGAACAGTAGGTTGATCCTAATT
>JAJQKJ010000950.1:0-84079 GCA_029574335.1 Rana kukunoris
AGTATTAACAATTTTATCTTATTATTGGGGTGGAGTTGTGGCCACTAAAAAATCCCACTTATTATCACACTCCCCACCCCTCTGATGGGGCAACATTTTAGGGGGGGTTGGGGTTGAACTACAATGCAGCAAAAGACAAATATGCCACACACAACAAAAAAAAAAAGGCTAGGTGTGTTTGTCCCTAGGATAGCATGCTGGACAGTTAATAGTCATGCAAGGAAAAAATAATGTAGGTAGGGCCAACAAAAAGAACATGGAAAGCTTAAACAACATGCATGCATGGGGAAAAAGGCACATTCAACACTCAGCATGGAAAAAGCATGGTCATTATAGGGAACAAATGCCAAACCCAAAAAAAAAAAACCATTATATAAGACAGAGAATGTGAGCTTCAGAAAAGAGGAAACTTACCTTCAGATACTCCTCCTGCATGACTTGTATGACAGCAGAACACTCTCCGGTATGATGATCCCAAGCGCCTGGGGAGAGATGCCTGTTGAGAACTTGAGGTCCTGCAGCTCCTCCCAGTCGCCAGGTACCGCAACGTGGCAATAAGCCTCTGCTCGGCCGTGATCGCTTGGCGCATCACAGTGTCCTGCCTCGTGATATAGGGGGACAGAAGATCCAGCAGACGGTTTGAAAACGGGGTCCGTCATACGGAGAAAGTTCCTGAAGTCATCAGGATTATTCCTCCTGGATTTCCCTAAGCAGAGGCCATAGGAGAAATCGGTCAACCTGGCGCAACCAATTCTTGGCCCACAGGAACTCCTCCTCCCCCTGTTCCTGGCCAAAGGTCTGGAATAATTATAACATCCAGAAGCAAGCCCATATCCAGCACGAACTCTAGCAAAGTTACGCTGCTGCTCCATAATGGCTTCAAACCGGCCGGCTGGTCAGTCAAGAACACACTCACAGAAAGCACCCCCCTAATCCAGCAAGACCTGCAAAATACGCTCGACAAACAGATACCCCGCGGACAGAACGCCACTGCACAAAGCAAGAAACGACCTGACAGCCAGCACTGACTGCCAAATACGCTTCCCACAAGCACACACTGAACCCGAGAATACGACCTGTAAAGCGCGGAGACCGAAAAGCGCGAATCGGCTCTAACCAAACCTTTGCTAACACGTTACTAGCAAAAGAGAACAGAGGGCGGCGCCGAAGCTTTGGTCTTCCCCCTTTATAGTGACGTCGTACGTGGTTTACGTGCACGCGTTCTGGTCCGGGGAGATTGCTATCCGCTCGTGTGTACGCACAGCAGTTTAACAGACAGATTTGCTGCGTCGTTGGAATGTTCGGGATGACACATTTGAACAAATCTGTCCCCATCGTGTGTACGCGGCCTCACAGTGGTCTTCAGTGTATAAGAGACAGGGAGGGAATTGATGCACATGGTCTGAGGCAGCTGTGCTGTAACTAGGGACACCCATGTAAACAAATTTTTACTGACGTCATGCTAACGACACTGGAAAAGAGGATGTCTGGCTGACAAACACTGTTTAGGACACAGCAACAAAAGGGATTATGGCATAGGCTGGAACAAATTGTAGCCCTGCCAGGTGGGCTTATTTAGCCACATTATAGAAGCTGATGGTGCAAATGTTAAAGTATTCCTAGAAGTGTTAAATGTTGTGCCATCTCTGTTTAAAGTAGTTCTAAAGGCAATTTTTTAAATTGAAATGAAAAAAAAAAAGCTTATACTTAGCTTTAACAATATCACACAGAGACAGTCCTATACCTTTTCTTCAGTGTTCCTCTACTGGCACTGTTCCCTCCTTCTTCCTTTGGGTGCCCCCATAGCAAGCTATGTGCTATGGGGCACCCATGAGGGCAGGCAGACCAAGCCGGGCTGGTGCACACACAGTGCTGCTCGGTAATGACCCCCCCACTCCTTTCTCCTTCCTCATAGGTTTTGACTGACAGCAGCAGGATCCAAAGGCTCTCACTGCTCTCAGAGTCTCCTGTGAGGCCAGAAAGAGAGAGAGAGAGAGAGAGAGAGAGAGAGAGAGAGCAGTACCGCTTTAGATGTTGTTTTTTACCCTATGCTGCAAATGCATTAAAGTGGAATTAAACCATCCTGTTGTTTTCAGCCAAGGAAGCTGCCATATTGGCTGTAATGATGCTGCACATGTGATCAGTTATGATAGCAGGCATTGGATGGTTTGACAGTTTGGTTAAGAACACAACCAATGTGACAGTTACATTTCCGTCGCTGTTAAATTGATGGCTTTACTTCCGCTTTAAGATAAAAAAACAACTAAACTTTAAAAAAAAGAAGACAGTGGTATGAACCACGAAGGGCATTTGTATACAGTGATTAACAGTACTTGATGTTGTTGTGGTGAAATTGATTAAAAATCTTGGCTTGTAGGCATCTCAATTAATGTTGAACAGTCATAGCAAGTTGTACAAAGAATTAACCACTTGTCACCTGCTCACAGTACATTTACTGGCACAGCCAAGTACTGCGACATACTCACATGCCGTGGTGTACTTCCTGGATTTTGGGCACACATGTGTGTGCCCCACTGCTGGCCTGTGCTGTGATTGGACACAGCACACATTTTTCAGTAGGTTACACCCAATTCTTTAGCATGTATATCTTCTGATTTTTTTTAGATTGTTTGTAATTGTTTCCAATTGTTTGTAAACACAGGCTCTGGCTGGATTTCTCAATGTTCCTCAGAAATTAAAGCAAGGAACCCAGCCAGATCTGTGAGTACAAGCAGCACACAAGCACACAGTACATTGTTAGGCAAACAGTTAACCACTTGATTGCTCTCCTGATTGCCCCTGTCACCCTGCCAGTGTCATAAGTACAGTGTCAGTGTGCAGTATTATCACTGATCACAGTATTAGTTTCACTATCTACATCAGTGTCAGTGTCCCTCCCAGCCAGTGTCAGTTAGCACCAGATTTTCCCACCACACTACAATAGTCACACTATAAGTCGCTAATCACTGCCATTACTAGTATAGTATCTGTATGGATCAGTATCTTGATCACAATCAGAACTATATTAGATTCCCAATAGCATAGTGTCCACAAAAATGCAATGTTAGAAGTAGGGTTGTCCAGATACCGATACTAGTATCGGTATCGGGATAGATACCGAGTATTTGCGGAGTATTTGTACTCGCGCAAATGCTCCCGATGCCTAAATAGAATACTTTTTTTGTATTTATCAACATGTTCTGTGAAAATTCTTTGAGTTTTTTACTACTGCGTGACAAGCAAATAAAACATTTTTATTCATTTTTACTCATTTTTATTCTTTTATAATGTCTTGAGTTAGAGTTCTTCATAATTCTAAAGAAAATATCCTTAGTCTGTATTGTGGTTTGAAAACTGTCACATGACATTTAAAAAAAGTACCGGTATTTGGTATCGGCGAGTACATGAAAAAAAGTATCGGTACTTGTACTCGGTCCTAAAAAAGTGGTATCGGGACAACCCTAGTTAAAAGGGTCAACCCCCGATCATTGCCGCAACATGTGACATGTAGCAGACATGTAGCAGAATACATTTTAGTCCACATTTTACAAGATATTTGATTTCATTTGATATGTTTTATAATGGCATAGGATAAAGAGAGTCCTGGACCGCCGCGCTCCTTAAAAACAATAGAGAGAATTAGATTCTCGTAGAGTATCAGAAATACACTACGCTGCCGTATTTTACCTGGCTCTACGTGGAATCCAGGTAGATTTTGTCCAGTAAACGACGGCGGCGTAGTGTATTTCTCCCGTCGCAATCCATCTGCGCGAGTAGGGGGCGTGAAGCATTTAAAATAGGCGCGTTCCCGCGGCGATCGAACTGCGCATGCTCCGTTCGCAAATTTCCCGCCGTGCATTGCGCGAAAACACGTCGTTACGTCATTCGTTGTTTGAGTAGCGTCGTTTACGCACAATCCTCGTCCCGAACGAGTTACGTAAAAAATAAAAAATAAAAATAAAAATCGACGCGTGAACGACGGCCATACTTAACATGGGCTACGTACCGTTAGACCAGCAAAAAGCTGGTCTAACAGTACGTAAAAAAAATAGACGAAAGCGATTGCGAAGACCACTCGTATCTTCGTGGATCGCCGTAAAAACACATTTGCATATCCCGACGCATGAAAACGACGCAAACTCCTCCCAGCGGCCGCAAAAATATAGCAGCATAGATCCGAAGGCTTACGAAGACGTAAGCCTCTCGGATCGAAGCCCGAAGCCGCCGTATCATGGTTTGAGGATTCAAACTAGTGATACGGCGCGCAAAATTTGAAATTACTCCTGTCTAACACCAGTTAGACAGGCGTAATTGCTTTCTGAATCTGGGCCAATGTCTTTATTCAGAAAATGAAAATGAAAAAACAACCAAAAATGTATGCAGTCAAAAAGAAGAAATGGACAAAAGGAAAAGGGCTAACATGTTTCACATCGTGCAATGCTTACTCGTAGCCCATGTTTAAAGTAGAAAATATTGGTTATTTTTCCCAAAATGTTGGTTAGATTAATTAATTAATTAAATAAAAAATTTGGTGATCAAAAAATACCAAAATAATGCTCTATTAGTGTAAAAAAAAAAAAAATATCAATTTCATTTGTGTGCAATGTTCCATGACCCAGCAATTGAATATAATTCAGTTTAAAATAATCTTTAAGCCCAGGTTCACACTGGGCTGCGGGAGTGAAGCCGTGCAAGTTCGGCAGTCCCGATTTCGGCCGTTATTTAAGAGACATCTGTGCAGGTTTCTTCACAGATGTCAATGTAAATCGTGGCCCCAAATCGCAAAAAGTAGTACAGAAACTACTTTTTGAAATCGGTGCAGTGCCACAGATGCGACATCGCACCGATTAGGACTGTGCCATTGCCGATAATTGCCGGAAAATGCTGCCGATTTCAGATGCGATTTGACATGTGAAATCTCATCTCAAATCGTACCCAGTGTGAACCGGGGCTGAAACTATTTGAGACTGCTCCAAGTCCAAAAAGACTCCTGCTCACAGCTGCTGAGTTACCGTAATGCCAGTGAGCCCACCTCTGCTCTCCAATAGAAACACCAACAAGATGAATCACCTTGCAGTGATATCAGCATATTTTAAATTCATTTGATCACACAATGGTACATACTCCCTTTTTGAAGCCTCGCCACTTATGCATTTCACATTTAAACAAGGCCTAATCATAGAAACATGTTAAAAATCATGGGGCACTGTACAGTCTACCTGATCCCCCCCTTCGTACAAAAACTTCAAAATGAAAATCCACCCTCCAAGCACAAATCTTCCTCACACAAAAAAAATTACTTGTCTAGCACATATCCTCTTTCTTCTCAAACTTTCTATCCAAGCACAAATCTTCTCCCCCAAATCCCCCCTGCCAGCACAAATCCCCCCAAATCCTTCTATTATCCCATATTCCCCTGGCACAAAATTACCCCATCTCCCCTCCCAGCACAAATCTTCTTTCTTCAATCCCATCCAATCCCCCTCCTAGGAAAGATTCTCACAAACCCCTCCTCCTAGAACAACCCCCTCTACATTACCCCTCCCAGGGGGGCACAGATCCTCCCTTCCCCAAAGCACCCAATCCCCATGATGACCTAGTACGGTTCAGGAGGGGGCGCTCTCTCTTTCCCCCTCTTTTCCTGTGGTGTGCTAGGTGCGTGCTCGGATAAGGGTCAGGTATGGATTTTGGGGGGACCCCTACGCCTACGCCATTTATTTAAAATTTTGGCACAGGGTTCCCCTAAAAATCCATACCAGACCTGATTTTGAGGGGAACCCAATGCATTTTTTTCATTTTCATTTTGGTCCGGGGTTCCCCTTAATATTCATACCAGACCCAAAGTGCCTGGTAATGGACTGGGGGGGGGGGACCCATGCCATTTTTTTCAATAAGTTTCATCTAACCAAGACCCAACAATTCATTACAGCTGCTATCAGTTTTAAATTACTTTTCTTCCTTTAGAAATTTAATTTTGCTGCGGGACTGTCCTAAACATGGCAAAACTGCGCCACTTTATAGGCATACTATAGGCACCCCCAGGCACAATATTGAAAGGAATATTAAATTTTTATTGTTTGACTTTAAGCATTATTAAAATCACTGCTCCCGAAAAAAACTTCTGTTTTAAAACTTTTTTTTGCATTAATACATGTCCCCTGGGATCATGTGGGAACTCTTTTTATGACAATACCACGCCTTTAAAATGACCACTTTTGATTTTTCATGTTTGCGTCCCACAGACTTTAACGATGTTAAAGTTCGAACAAATTGTTTGCCTGTTTGCAAGTTCTGGTGCAAACCGAACCGGGGGGGGGGGGGGTATTCGGCTCATCCTTACTGTAGATCTCATTGCACTCTATGCCTAAACAACACCACCCCCTATCTCCTCCAAGGGCTGCTCACCTCCTGGCAGCAGAAACTGTGGATAGGGGGTGACGTGTGTATACAGTGAGAGAGCGATCCGGTCTCCTGTACTGTATAGACCAGTGCTCTGCTTACAGAAGGGGAGAGCAGAAGACAGCGCACCTCCTGCTGGCTCTTCTACTCTCTCCGCTCCAGCCTCCAGGCTGCCGTCTCCTCGTCCCGGTTGGGAGTGTGGGCGGGAGCAGAGGAAGTGGAAGGAGCTCATGGGGGCTGAACTGTAAGCTGGGTGGGCACGGCACAACCCACTCCAGCACCCCCTTAATTTGTCCCTCCGATTCTCTCACCCAGCAGCTGAAAGCCATCATTAGGAAGAGGGGAGGAAACCAGCTTTTAGTTGCTGGGTGAGAGATGCTGTCATCCATTTTCTGCTCCACAGATCCTTCTACTCTCTGGGCCCCCTTGTGCCCAACGCACCCTACAGGAGGACTGGTTGTCCCCCCCTATCAGCGTGGATTTTAAGGGGAACGGCATGGGGTCATCCCCAAAATCCATACCAGACCCTTATCCGAGCACCAGCTCTGGCCGGTCAGAAAAGGGGGTGGGGACGAGCGAGCGCCCCCCCTCCTGGGCCGTACCAGGCTGCATGCCCTCAACATTGGGGGTGGGTGCTTTGGGGCAGGGGGGCCCTGCACACCCCCACCCCAAAGCACCTTGCCCCCATGTTTATGAGGACAAGGGCCCCTTCCCAACAACCCTGACCATTGGTTGTCAGGGTCTGCCGTGACCCCGCCCCAGATTACGTCACAGTCCCATCATTTCACGGGACTGTGACATCCTATGGGGCAGGGGCCCCCGGTTGACATCACCCGTGACCACGGCCCATGCCTATATAAATGGTTGCACACCGCACACACAAAATTACATCAGGAGAGATCGTTGTGTCAACATCGGGACAAGAGAAGAGGGAAGAAGCTGATGGAGCCCGGCAGAAGGCACCAAGGAGTGCCGAGAAGGCACCAGAGAGTGGAGAACACCCCTCAAAGTCGGAAGAAGACCCCTGAAGTCAGAAGAAGACCCCCAGAGCTGCCTAATAAATTACTTTAAAAATCAGTGTAGTGTGTTTTTTTTTCTTGACACTTTTCCCACCCAGGTGAATGGGTAGGGTTACCATGTACCCCATACTCACTCACATAGGGTGGGGAGCCCCCTTATTAAAGGGGGCTCCCAGATTCCGATAAGCCCCCCGCCCGCAGACCCCGACAGCCAACGGCCAGGGTTGTTGGGAAGGGGCCCTTGTCCTCATCAACATGGGGGGCAAGGTGCTTTGGGGTGCACCCATCCCCCATGTTGAGGGCATACGGCCTGGTACGGCTCAGGAGGGGGGGCGCTCACCACCCCCTTTCCTGACCGGCCGGGCTGGTGCTCAGATAAGGGTCTGGTATGGATTTTGGGGGGACCCCACACCGGTTTTACCAGACTGATGGGCACAGAATGCCGTTTTTGTTTTTCAAAAAATATTGGCGTGGAGTTCCCCCTAATTATTGGGGGATCAATGTCGGCGTCCCTGCTCATTGAAGTCGTACTTCAAGTCGTGGAGGAAAAACGGATCCACAGTCGTATGACTGTCTTGTTAAAATCTCGGCCATGAATCGCGGTAAAACCGTGTGACTTTGAAGTCACATAAGTGTGAAAGGGGCCTTAAGGCTGCTGGCCGAGGGGGCGTGGCGACCGAGCTCCAAGATGGACGTGTGAGTCTGGAGCTCCTCTCGCGCACCGGAGATAATTAACAGCCACTAGCTGCCACTGACGCCATCCACGGCCGTTGTCCTCGCCATCGGGCTGGTGAACCTCGGAGGTACCGACCGGGATGACCAGAAACAGGAAAAAAACGTTGCAACTGCAGAAGATTGACGGTTACCTCATACACAACGAGTGCGGCCATCCGCAACATGGCGGCGCCGCGGGGAACATACGAGCGGACCCCCGGCAAGGAACGCAGCCTAACAGCACTGGGGCTCTCCCCGGATCACTGCATCAGGTCGCGCTGGCCAGCGGATCATCCTCGGGGACTCCCAGCCCTACTACTCGCAGCCCAGCGAAATCGAAACCGAGGAGGGATTCGCCGGCTAGGCCGCAAATTGAGGAGGGTATGGAGCAGGCCTAACATCCCCTCAGCACGCCAGCAACCACGGGGGGAAGATCCCATTACAGACTATCCCACAGCAGACAGACCCATATCTGACACGCTGTTGAAAGAAAGGCTTCTGTCCCTGAGATCATCCCTGCAGGCTGACATGGTATCAGGACTTAATGAGTGTAGGAGAGAGGTGCAGTCCCAAGTTGAATCCAAGATGAGGGAATTCACTGTCTCCTACAATACAATGGTAGAAGCACACTCTGCACATAGCAGGGACATTGAATGGATAAAGGACAAGCTCTCGGACCTCGAGGACAGGTCCAGGAGAAATAACATCAAGTTGAGGGGTATACCTGAGTCTGTCCCCACGCCACAACTACTGCAATATGCACAGGCTCTGTTCTCCTCCATGCTGCCAGAGGCCTCGGCTCAGGATCTCCTAGTGGATAGGATTCACAGAATCCCCAAACCATCATTCCTCCCAGACGAGGTCCCGCGTGATGTCCTTGTAAGAGTTAATTTTTACCACATTAAGGATAGACTTTTACAAGCCTCACGTAAACCAGGAGGCATGCCCCAACAATACGACACTGTTAGATTGTTACCGGACCTCTCCAGACACACACTACAGAAACGTCGTAACCTCATGACCATCACCAAAGCCTTAAGGAATCACAACATCCTGCATAAATGGAAGTACCCAGCCACCCTCACCATCACTCACAATGGGGCCACTGTTTCTGTGTCCTCCATGGAGGACGGGCTATCAGCCTTGCGCAAATGGGGTATTATACCTGACCAACCAGCCCAACCAACCTCATCGCATGGCCTGCACCCCATACATGATGATTGGCAAGTGGTGTCCCACAAACGCTCAAGTAAGAAAAAAGTCGGTGGAAGCACAAACATATAATCCAACTTAACCCTATGTTATCTCCGGGGACGAGATAGCGCAATTGGCGCGTTTTCATATCCCCTCTCCTTATAAATAGCAGTTACGCCTGCTCGAGGATCGGTTATGGATCCACTTCTTATTGTTCTCCAGTTAACTTTTGTTGATTTTTTAATATTTTTTGTTACCTTTTCTCGGTTTTTTGAAGTGCACAGCAACACCAGCAGATCTTCCCAGTTGTTTTGGACGGAACGGTAGCTCCTCAGTCCTGGTCTATCAGAAAGGTTTTGCCTCGGAGGCCCGATTCGGACGCAGTAAGTACCAACACTAAGTCCTCACAGATCTTCCTAATACTCCATCACAATGACCATTAAGGTTCTATCTATCAATGCCCGGGGCTTGAACCATCCGGCAAAGAGATTTTCACTTTGGGCGGAGGCCACCAAACAAGGAACAGATATCTTGTGTGTGCAGGAAACACATTTTCAGACACACAAAACTCCACACTGCTCGCACAAGAACTTCCCACTCATTTTTATGGCATGTACACCGGACAGCAAAACTGGTGGTGTCATGATGGCCTTCAGAGACTCTATATCCTTCCAACCAAAGGAGGTTATCACTAGTGATGAGCGGAATACGCCATATTCGATTTTGCGATATTTCGCGAATATTTCAAAGAATATTCGCGAATATTCGTTAATATCGAATTTCGCTATTTTTTTTGTCTGACTTTTAATATTCGAATATTCGTGATATTTTATAAAAAAAAAAAAAATGCGAAATTTCGCTATTTTTTTTTGATAAAATATCACGAATATTCGATATTTACGAATATTCGCTATATTTTATAAAAAAAAAAAAATAGCGAATATTCGCCGCGATATTCGAGTTATTCGCGAATACTCGAATATGCAATATTCATAGCGAATATTCGCAATGCGAATATTCGTGAGCAACACTAGTTATCACAGACGACGGTGGCAGGTACATTATAGTTACTGGGGACATTAACTCCAAGCCGTATACGATTGCCACGGTATACGCTCCTAACACGCATCAAATCCGATTTCTGGGCAGGGTCTTTAACAAAGCCAAATCCTTACAGTATGGAAACCTCCTGCTATGTAGGGACTTTAATATTACATCTGACCCAAGAATGGACACCTCAGGAAGCAAGCCCAAAGGTTCATCAGGACTACAACCCTTGCTTCACACTGAAGAACTTTTTGATGTGTGGCGTTGTCTACATATAAGTGAGAGAGACTATACTTTTTGTTCCAGTAGGCACAGATCCTACTCGTGCCTTGATATGTTCCTGACAGAATAAGTGGTTATTACAATTTGTTGAAAATGTGTAAATTCATGATATTACATGGTCTGACCATGCTGCCATTTCCATGTCAGTTGCGGAAAAAGGCGTCTCCTTCTCTCCTCCCACCTGGCGCTGTAAACCCAAACTACTACAGGAAAAGCACTGCCTAACCCACGTCACCAATCACCTTCAAAACTTTGTTTTAGACAACTCAGGATCAGTAGACGACCCTAATACGTTTTGGAACTCACACAAAGCTTATATGAGGGGCATTTTAATCCAATTAGGTGCTAGAGAAAAGAGGAGGCAAGCTCAGGCTTACGACGAAGCTCTCTTGTTGCTGAGGAAGCTGGAGTCCCAAAATAAGAAAGCACCGTCTAAGGCAGTATCTAAACAGCTCAACAGCCATAGGGAACATATTAGGAACCTTCTCTCACAACAATTTGGCAAACACCTGAGTCGCCTTAAAATTAACTACTACTCCAACGCCAATAGAGCAGGCAAATATTTAGCAAATAGACTTAAAGCTGCCCGCACCAAAGCTAGAATAGCTTTTCTGAGACATCCCACTCTGCCCCATAAAATCACTAACCCCCAGGACATCGCAAATCAATTCACGCAATATTATAGCTCCCTTTATAACCTCCACGCAGACCCTAACACCCCCCAACCCACGAGCGAATCTATCCAGGGGTTCCTCAATAAGGTGCGTTTGCCATCTCTGACAACGGACCAACTCGAAAACCTTAACTCACCCACTCATTAATTCCCTCCCAATCGGCAAGTCTCCTGGCCCTGATGGCTTCTCTAACGAGTATTTCAAAGTCTTCAAAGAAATCCTAGCACCTCATATGGCTAGCGTATTCAACAAGGCAGCGGACACTGCGACCCTGCCTTGGGAGATGCTCAAAGCCCACATAGTCACTCTGCCTAAACCGGGTAAGGAACCTAACACCCCGGCAAATTTTAGACCCATATCCCTACTTAACACGTACACTAAAATCTATGCAAAGCTCTTGGCTAAGAGACTTTCCAATTACGTCCCGTTACTCATACAGCGTGACCAGATGGGTTTTGTTAAAGGGAGGCAAACCTCTGACGCAACACGTAGGATAATTAATGTGATACACCAGGCCGAGTCAACCCGAACGCCTTCTCTGCTGCTCTCAATAGACGCTGAGAAGGCGTTCGATAGGGTCCATTGGTCCTATATGAGGAGTGTTTTGGATAGGTTTGGTTTTGAGGGTCACATCTCCAATGCCATCATGGCCCTGTACTCTGCCCCTTCGGCGCAAGTTTATACAAGTGGATTCTTGTCAAATTCCTTTGAAATTTCGAACGGGACCAGGCAGGGTTGTCCCTTGTCTCCGACGATTTTTAATTTAATGATCGAACCACTGGCCGAAGCGGTCCGCTCAAACCCATTGATATCGGGCTTCCAGTTTGGCGACAGCACACATATCATCAACCTATTCGCAGATGATGTGATCCTATTTCTGACCAACCCAATGGTCTCACTGACAGAAGCTCATGCACTTCTCACGTCATTTGTAGAGGCCTCATATTACAAGGTGAATTTCACCAAGTCCCTGATCTTGGGGTAGCACCCCACTCCAAATTGGCCCTACAATCTCAACTAACGTATACATGGAGTTCAGGTGGCATCACATATCTAGGTATTATACTCACAAATCGAGTGACGGAGTTGGCCAAAGCCAATATGACCCCGCTGATCGCCAGACTCGAAGCCCAATGTAAAAGTATGGCACAGATGGGTAGGATATCTGCTCATAAAATGATGGTGCTCCCGCAAATTCTGTACATATTCCGCACCCTGTCAATACACATACCGACGCACTACATTAAAAAATTGGCTGACATGGGGTGGAAATATGTTTGGAATGGAAAAAAAGCCAGATGCTCTCGCAATAACCTTGTTTCCCACAAACGAGTTGGTGGGGCGGGCCTAGTAGACATATACGACTACCTATGGGCAACGCGTCTAGATCAACTGAAATATTGGGTTCACACCCTTGAAAAACCTTTATGGGTAGATATCGAACTTGCTATTTCACCAACCAAAGACCTGCCTCTACTATTACTGAGCGACGGGTGGGACAAATGGGATTTATCGCTACTCTCTCCGCCAATGCGAACCTCCATGAAGGCTTGGAGGTTCCTTCTGGACCAGAAACATGGGGACCTTCGACGCGTCGACTATAGACTACCATTGCTACTGCTGGAAGCCAAAATTCCTATGTTGAAGGTAGAGGACCTGACTGCTAAAGGGATTGACTATATTTCTGACCTCTACAAGAGTAGTAAGCCCAAGTCTGTGCACCGACTTATGGCACAGTACTGCCTCGCGACAGACAAACTGTACAAGTGCTTACAAATCACCCACTACCTGAAACGACTGCCCCCCCCCGACTATAGACATACCGAGCTCGGTCTGGCACTTTTACTTTTTTGACAAAAGCGACAAGAAAGGTATTTCCTTCTTTTACAATCTACTCCAGAACAAACTGCAATTTTCGAAAACGACTAACATGAAGAAATGGGAAGCAGACCTTGACACACCTTTCTCTGACTCCCAGTGGAAGTATGCGTTTTGGGAAATTCACAGAGCGTCACATTGTGTGAAACACTGGGAGTTAGGGATTAAAATGGCCAACAGATGGCAATATACCCCTCTAAGACTAGCTCGGTTTCTTCCCGGGACTAAAATCTGACTGCTGGAGAGGTTGTGGACAAGTGGGGCATTTACTACATATGCTATGGCACTGTCCAAGCGTTAAAAGCCTATGGACTCAGGTTTTCAGTCTCATCTCTTTCCTGACTGGTGTACTCACGTCCCCTGACCCAGCCCTGGCGATCCTTCACTTAAACATAGATAAATTCCCGCACAATGTCAGGCCTATGGTTACCCACATACTATTGGAAACAAGGTTATTGATACTGCAACACTGGAAATCCGACAAGGCTGTAAACATTACTGATGTCCAAGCACCAGTACATAGGAATTACACGTTCGAACACCTGCTGGCGATTAACGCCCTGAAAGTTAAGAGGTTTGACGAGTGTTGGGCGACTTGGCCCACTCGTACTTAAATTGCTGACTGATATACATTTGCTGTATTACTGTGGATTGAATCTGTGCATTTCATTTTCTTCTATTGCTATATCTTACCTTGTATGTTTTTATTTAGTTTTATCTGTATTGTGCTTTTGTATTATCTTGAAAATTTTCAAAAAAAAACATTAAAAAAAAAAAAAAAAAGGCTGCTGGCCAAGGTCTCCCTGCAACCTGACAAGTTACTGCCTATTGATACAATGAGCTCTAAGGTGAGCAGAGAATGTAATGATGGGTAGATGTTTGTATGTATATGGGTGTATTGGAATACATGGTATGGTGTCTTCTTTTTATACAATATGATATACCCCACACTGAATGATTCTGTATATTGTACACATACACTTTCACTCTAAACAGCAGGGGCGATTTACTAAAACTGGAGCACACATAATCTGGTGCAGCTGTGCATAGCAACCAATCAGCTTCTAACTTCAGATTGTTCAGTTGAGCTTTTACAATAAAACCTAGAGGCTGATTGGTTACTATGCAGTTGCACCAGATTGTGTGTTCACCAGTTGTAGTAAATCTCACCCACTAATTATCAATGTATTGTCATTAATAGAGAAAATATAGTTATACGTCTGACTCTGTGTATTTCCCTGGTAAATGAATAAGCACACTTTTGCCAGTTGAACTCAGAGGGCCAGATTCTCATACAAATTCACCGGCGTAGCGTAAGCTATTTACACTACGCCGCCGCAACGTAACAGAGCAAGTGCCGTATTCTCCATGCACTTGCTCCATAGTTTGCGGAGGCGTAGAGTAAATCGCCCAGCGTAAGCCCACGTAATTCAAAGGGGGAGGCTTGTATTTAAATTAAGCGTGCCCCCGCGTTGAACGAACTGCGCATGCGCCGGCCGGGGAAAAAGCCCAGTGCGCATGCTCCAGCTAACGTCGGAAAGCGTTGTGGAAACCGACGTCAAAACGACGTGATCGACACTACGCAATGCCCTATTCGCGAACAAGTTAGTAAAACGTCGTAAGCGACGGAAAAAGCAGACGCTGACCCGACGCCATACTTAACATGGCATCCGACGGCACCCGACGGTACTGCGTAAGGTTAATCCTCATATTATAAAACAAAAAAAAGCTGCGCAAATATAAACACTACAGTGTAGAACTCAATTGATAGTCCAGTGTAGAGTAAATGAGAGTCCCGTCAAGCAGGTAATGAAAGAAATATATATAATATATAAAATACAATAATCAATTAATCAAGTGCGGAACATGTTAAAATATGTAAAATCCATTAATCAAGTGCGGAACATGTTTTGCTTCTGATGGAAACTGATAGCAGAAAACAAATGTTCTTTCCTCCAGATAGATAGTGACATCAAATGCAAAAACCTCAGAAACAGTGCATGGATAGATAAACACCTCCACCTTTCAATCACACCGCCCCTTACCAGAGGGGAAGATCCCAACTAGAGATCTTCTGACAGCAGATGGCTTAATCCCCAGCCAGGGGTTAACGTGACAGGATATCCAAAGGTTGAGTTTTCTCCAGCAGTGGACCGATGATCCGAGTTGTAATGAAATCAGTATGGAGAAGAAAAGAAAGCTACATAGTGTGAACCCATATAACTTGTTTAATAAAACAATTAAAATCACACTTACAAGAAAGTAGATAAAATTTGCATGTGAAAAATAGCCGGCCGGCTAGCACACCCGTTCACTCCGGGACACAGTTTGCGGTTTGAAGGACGTCAGCACGCCGCTACCCTGGGTACCTTTGGATATCCTGTCACGTTAACCCCTGGCTGGGGATTAAGCCATCTGCTGTCAGAAGATCTCTAGTTTTGTAGTATTATTTTTTGTTTTATAGTATTATTTTTGTGTGTATCTCACATTTTAAGTTGCTAGCATTTTTCTAGACCATTCACATAGACAGCGCAGTATTACCACTCTTTTTTTCTAACCCTCATATTAGCAGGGGTAACCTTACGCGGACGAAAACGACGTACGCGACGACGGGGCGGCGTAAAAGCGATCGGGAATCGGCGTAGTAGCCTCATTTGCATAGGCAAATGAGAAAACAACGTAAAGGCCACCTAGTGGCCGGAGTTGTCATTACAACTACTATCCGCAAGTGTAATGGTATTACACTTGTCGGATCTTCAGCCGTATCTATGCCAAAGTGATTCTAGGAATCACTCGCATAGATACGAGGCAAAAAAAAACGGCGATACGACGGGGTATCTGAGATACTCCATCGTAGCGCCGCTGAGAATCTGGCCCAGAATGTGAACACTTTGCATTATATAGGGAGCATCTAAATGACATTTTTTATTGTGCCTAATGCCGCGTACACGCGATCAGGCTTTTGCCCGGCCAAATCACATCGGATTCCGACGGAGAAAAATAGAACATGTTCTATATCTAAACTCAGATGGAATTCATCGGAATTTCCGATGAAAAAACTCAGATGGGGCTACACACGATCGGAATATTAGATGGAAAAGGTCCGTCTGTCTTTTTCCATCGAAAATTCCGATCGTGTGTACGTGGCATAAGCAGTGCCCAGAAAAAACAAAACGTTTATTTTGAATTCCTTCTCAGTAACAGCACTCTTGTTTAATGTCTTAATAGTTGAATACTCTCAGTATGAGATCATCTGAGGTGCTGTGCTGCTAGACTTATAAGATCTGGAGAGGATCTTTTGGTGTCACTACGGTGCTACTCACTGTTCTCCCGAAGGGCTTCCTGGAGGGGAAGCTGGATCTGAGAACCTACAGTGCTAGGATCTCTCAGCTTCTGCTTCATTCATTCTGTGGAAATGTGTTCTCACTTTCCTGATGCTTTTTACTCATTCTAGCACCATCAGGTCACAAATTATTATAGGGGACAACTATGACATGAGAAAGTAAAGCCATCTTCACACATTAACATAGTATGGAACAAGGCACAGTAAATTAGTAATGGAAACTAGACCAGTAGCAGGAAGCTTATGGTCCAATTCATCACAATAGCAGACTTTGAGCCGTTTCACATATCTCCGCAGCGCCTCTGGTGCGAATTTGCACAGGAGCCATGTGTGTCATTTGGTCCATTTCAGGTCCGAATTCAGCCCAAAATTTGGTCTGAATTTAGACCTGAAACTGTGAACCAGGATGCACCAGACCCCTGCAGGGAGCCTGCATGCGGGGATGGTGTAAACCTAACCCAAGTGCTAAAATAAGCAGAATATTCATGAATCAGAATCATTACAAAAATGAAAAAGAATTGTTCTCAAGTGTATAATGGTTTTGTAGCTCATGAAACTGACCATAATTAGAAAAAAAATCTTGATATATAAATTGATAAATTACTCAGAACAGTTAACTATGGAGCTTGTTATTTGCTCATCATATGTGGTTTCCACATCTGCAGAAGACGTGCAACCTCAAACACTGCTTTGATAAAGCTGGGTAATTTAATGAATGATTTAGCCTATTATTTTCAGCTTTTATAAGTAACCCTATTCATTTCTACATCTAAATATAAAACTGCTGCGCAGAACATATTTCAACACAACAAAGTGCCAGATGGACAGAAATGTGCTTGTCATTGTTTTCCTTCTATATAAAAGCATCCATACATATACTTTGTCATATTACCCCACAGGCATTTTTGTACTCATAACTGATATACAGCACATTTTAGATTTCAGTTAGAGGTAATGGGATAGGGCTCAGTCAGTTAACCGAATTCCCTATTTAAATTCACATTTCACTTGTAATTTAAAGTTTGATAAATAACTGTACATATAATCAGATATTTTATTATGTTTTTTAATTAATCTAAGATAAAGACTTTTAGGCCCCTTTCACACTTGGGCGGGGGTGACGTCGGCAGTAAAGCGACGCTATTTTTTAGCGTCGCTTTACTGTGGTTTTTGCAGAGGTTTTGCCCGCTAGCGGGACTCTTTTAACCCCCGCTAGTGGCCGAAAAAGGGTTTAAACCACCCTGAAAGTGCCAATGTAGCGGGCCGAGCTGCCCATTGATTTCAATGGGCAGAAGTGGTGGAGGAGTGGTGTACACACTGCTCCTCCACTGCTTCAAAGGTCCTGTCCTGCCTGCGCATTGCCTCAGTGTGAAAGCACTCGGGCTTTCACACTGAGACTGCATTTCGCACTGGGGTATCAAGCGCTGATACCCCAGTGCGAAACGTGTCAGCTATCCACCCCACTGTCTGCTGTGACCTGTAGTGCTGTTTCTATTTTTTACCATTAAAGGCAACTTTTTTAAGAATTTTGTGGAAGTGCGGCTGTCCAGTCTTTTATCCAGTCAAGGTGGAAGGCTGTTGATGATCAGGCATTTTTTGGACAAGCATAGATTTATACTTAAGATAATCTGAGCAACACAATCCTGATCAGTGACAATGCGATTCAAAGAAGGTTTCCTGATTCTCAACAAAAAACATGATAAAGGAGTAATCCATAACCATAATTCTATGTTACTAAAAGTAAGCCCAGCCTAATACTAACTAGCCAGAACACACTGGTCAGCGCTTTCAACCATTGGCTGGCAGCATTGATCGGATGCCAGTAGGCAGACCTTTTTTGGTCATGACCCTTCTTCAGAAGCTGGACGAATGGGGCCAGCTACCGTATAAATGTCGGCCGGTTTCTATTGATGCTGCCCGATATTCAGCTCATGTGTAAGGCCCTTTGGTTTATACACTTTTGCCAATGCCTATGTATAACTTAAATTGGCTGTAAATGAGCTGGTCACATATATATAGGCCACCTGGCCCCAAGTCGCAGCTGCTCCCATCTTTGACGGACTTTGTCTCCACTTATACCCTGAATAGCAAACACCTTTTGCTGCTCGGGGACTTCAACCTTTGGGCCAACTCCCCGCAAGACCCCATTGCAGACGCCTGCATCGACCACCTGGAAGGATTAGGGCTTCAGCAACTAGTATGTGGGCCCACACATGCTTCAGGTCATACGCTCGATCTTATTTTCAGACAAGATCTGGAAATAAAAATCTTGGAAAATGAACCATTGCCATGGACAGATCACCATGCAATTAAATTCATTATTTCCGAATTCCCCCCCTTAACAAAAACATCAAATCCAGTGACAACACACTGGACCAGATGTCAGAAGAAGCTCCACTCGGAACTCTTCAAAGCCACGTTAGGGGGAAAAATAAACACAATTCAGCCGCACCAAACAGCGGAAGAAACACTAGAGGCCATAAACACAGCACTATTGCAGTCAGCTGACTTGATAGCGCCGAAACGAAAGACCCAGATCAGGAAAAATAACTCCGGCTGGTTCAACAACCAGCTGGCGTCACTGAAGCAAGAGCGTAGAAGGGCAGAAGCAGCCTGGAAAAGAAGCTCTTCAGATGAGAACCTCTCGATCTACAAGGCAATAACCAGAAAATACCACAAGCAAATCTTCGAAGCCAAGAAAAACTATTTTTCTGAGGCTATCAACGGTGCCCTAAATCGCCCCCGCGAACTCTTCAAGCTGGTCACTCAGACCATGAATCCAGGATGTCTTGAAGCCCCCAACTTGGATACACAAGAATTTTGCGATGAGTTATCGGATTGCTTCATTAACAAAATTGAGGCAATCCGGCAAAGCATTCAGCAGAACAATTGCTTTCCCAGCCCCCCCGTAGTCATTTACACAGCACCGGCAACAATTCACCACAGTTTGGTGAGTTCACGCTGGAACCCATCTCCATTCAGACCACTAAAAATATCATCGGCACTCTGCGCAACAGCACTGCGCCAAATGATATTATCCCCACCAAACTGCTGAAGGAATGCGCCGACATCCTGGCACCTCCTGTCACGCAGCTTATTAACCAATCCTTCAGGGAGGGCAAAATGCCCTCCCAGCTGAAGGAGGGCTTCATTCAACCCATCTTGAAGAAAGCCACCCTGGATCCGAAGGATCCACTCAACTGGCGCCCCATAACAGGCCTAAATGTTCTCTCCAAGGTAATGGAGAAAGCAGTGGTACAGCAGCTGCAACAGCATCTAGATACCCACAACTTACTCGACCCATTGCAATCAGGATTCCGTCCCGGACACGGGACGGAAACAGCACTGCTTAAGATATGGGACGACGTTCTTGAGGCCGCAGACGAAGGAGAATCTTCTCTTCTGGTTCTGCTGGACCTAAGCGCAGCCTTTGATACAGTTGATCACAAGCTGTTATTGACTCGGCTGGCTAAAATAGCCAAAGTCGCAGAAAGCGATCTATCTTGGTTCTCCTCTTTTTTGGAAAACCGATCGCAAATAGTCAAGCTAGGACCATTCTCTTCGGAACAACGCACATTATCGTGCGGGGTCCCTCAGGGATCTCCCCTGTCGCCGATGTTATTCAACATCTACCTGCGTCCTCTTTTTGAAATCATCAGCAGCCAAAAACTGCTATATCACTCTTACGCAGACGACACGCAACTGTACTTCCGCATTTGCAATAAAAAGGATCACCACCTCAACCTAGAGACATGCCTCTCTTTGATAGAGGACTGGATGACAAAGAGTTATCTCAAACTCAACGGAGCGAAAACAGAACTTCTTCTGTTTCACGCCAAGCGTAGGAATCAATCGATAACAACCTGGATCCCCCCGCCCATTCTGGGCAAAGTCATCACCCCTAGCGCCAAAGTCAAAAGTCTTGGGGTCATCTTTGACTCCGACATGACAATGAACGCACAAATAGGGGCAGTAGTCAGCGGATCTCACTATCTGCTGCGCCTACTACGCAGACTCACGCCTTTTATTCCCAAGAAAGACATAGCGGTCGTGGTGGGAGCGATTGTAAACTCCAGATTGGACTATGCAAATGCCCTTTACCTCGGACTCCCCAAGTACCAAATCGCTCGTCTTCAAGTCGTTCAAAATACGGCCGCCAGACTTGTGACTGGGAAAAAACCCTGGGAATCAATCTCACCTTCGTTGAGATCCCTTCACTGGCTACCAGTCAAAGACAGAATCACCTTTAAAGCACTCTGTCTAACGCATAGATGTATCCATGGGAATGCTCCCCATTATCTATGCGAAAAATTAAAAATTTACAATCCCAATCGTATTCTACGATCCAACAATCAAAATCGGCTTCAGATACCGAAAGCCAGATACAAGTCCAAAGGAGACAGGAGATTCGCTGTCCAAGGTCCCAGACTATGGAACGCCTTACCAGCCAGCATTAGACTGGAGGAGAACTACTTAGTCTTCAGGAGAAAGATTAAGACTCATCTCTTTTGATCTCAAAGGAGACAGGAACAACAAGCGCCCAGAGGCGATTTACTTCGCATGTGCTGCGCTATACAAGTTCTTCATTCATTCATTCATCTGCAGTATTTTGTTATCTCTCTTCAAAGAGCTAAGTCCTGTAGCTCTCTCCTCAGCTCAGCCAGACAACTCCTGACAAATTCTCAGACACATCAGATAAAAGCAGCTTGACATTTCTGTCAGGGGAGGATGCTATAAATCAGGGATCCTCAAACTACGGCCCTCCAGCTGTTGCGGAACTACAATTCCCATCATGCCCAGTCATGCCTTTGAAGGTCAGAGTTTTTCAATGCCTCATGGGATGTGTAGTTCCACAACAGCTGGAGGGCCGTAGTTTGAGGATTCCTGCTATAAATAGATTAGCAGGGAGCTGGCCTTGTTACAAATCATCTCTGAGAGTCTCTGCCTATGTGGAGAGGGGGTGAGTGCCTTAACTTCAATCAGCAATATTAGCTATTTTGGCTGTATGCCCAGACATTCTCTTCCATTAAACAGGAAGAGAAAATTTCTTAACTCGATCTGATCTTTCTAAACAGTACATAAATGTGTAGACAGCAGATATACATAAAATACGTAAAACTTATGTGGGGAGATTGTTTTCATCTCTGTGTATCATCTGAGGCTGTTCACATCACTGGGTGTATGGAGGGTTTACATCCACTTTAAGGTGCATATACTGTAGAGACGTGTGGTAGTAACACATCACAGACAATTATGCAATGTCTCAATGGGACATTTTGCTTAGGCTGGCTATACATTGTACAATTTATTTTTTTGATTTTCTTTTAGATTTACCAAAACCATATAATATGGGGTCAAATGAAATACTTTTAATTTGTATGCAATCAGGCAGGCCCTTTATCTAGTTAAGGGTAAATCTAAAGGAAATTGAATAAGATAATTGTATAATGTATGGCCAGCCTTACCTTGTTAAAGTAATCTTATTGGATTAACCCTGTTTGGCTTGGACATTTAAAACTGCGTCTTTTATTTCTATTACACTCCACTTCAAATTTTCTACTGCTTTCTTCCAAATATCGAACCTGCCAATACATATATCATGACCTGTGATAATGGATTTTATCCAAAACATTCAAAAGCACTGCAAATATTTCTTAGAAGGGAATGAGCTCACAATCATATCATTAACAATCATTTTATTACTTTAATTCCTCAGTGTGCGGTGTGTCTGAATCCAAAAGGAGACTTGGCAAAGAGTATGGTTGTGCTCACTCGCTAAAGTTTTCAATGAGAGGATGGGAGTCTAGCCAAAGTGAATGCAATCCCTGATCTGAATACACCTGTGTGGGAATTAGGGTTTCTTTTAAGAGTCTTCATCTTTTCCTTGAATGCAGGTGTTAAAGTTTTGGCCTTCAGTGATAAAATCTTGCAATCCTTCTGTATGAGGAAAGTGATAGAAAGAGCACAGGCTATATATCATTTACACTAGCCTTGTGTTAAATAAAAGTAAAACATTTTTTCATTTCTTTGCTGTTGGTACAAAATGTAATGCCTCGTACACACGACCAGTTTTCCCGTCGGTAAAACTGCCATGACAGCTTTTGGCCAGGAAAACTGCCCATGTGTAACGGTTTTTAACCCGCCAGTTTTCCTATAGGAAACACTGCGGTAGAGCATGCACACGGCCGAGATCCCGGCCAAAGATTTCGCCACAGTTTTCTCGACAGGAAAACCTATGGTGTGTACAGGGAGAAAGTTACTGAGCGGGTTCTTGGTTTTCCCCCCAGGATTCCCAGCAGGTTTTTTTACCGCCGGGAAGCCCTGTCGTGTGTACAGGGCTTTACCATTTTTTCCTTAGAGCATGCTGTAAGTACAATCATCACATATAGGAATGTATCAGTATGGTAATACATTTAAAATAGAGTTGCACCAATACCATTTTTTTTACTGGCGAGTACAAGTACTGATACTTTCGGTCAAGTACTCACCGATACCTTTGTGGTGTAAATTCTGCAAAGAATCTCATGCTTTTTGAACAGGAATGCAGTGCGATTCCTGTCCGAATCACATGCAGTTTTCCCCACCGCTCTTGTGTGAACCCATGCGTGTAAGTCAGAGAGCGTCTGACGTCACGCGTGACGGCCGCAGTGCCTTCCGCGCATGGGCCGAACCGGCGCTTGTGCACTCGGGAACTGTTGGCAAGTCTCAAGATGCTAGTATGGGCGGAAGTGCTGTTTGTACCATTTTTCTTATTTTTTATTAAACAATATATTTTTTCGGGGTATGTTTATCTATATTTAATATTAAAATACATTATATAATTATTCTAATTGTTTTTGTAGAGATGGACAATATAGGCTACTGAGCTATTGTACAGAGGAGGTTTGTGTATTTTTACCTCCTAGGATAGTGATTGGTTAATTAAGGTTCCGCTATTAGGCTATTATCACTATTACATTTCTAGTTGAAACTTCCATTCGGTAAAGTGATCTGTATGTGTATCTATATATTTTATTTATATTTTTTTTATCTTTAGTCATCTGATGTACCCCCTTGGGCACTAGCTCTTCCATTTGGGTACGACTGCTCACAGTACAGGAACTTAACACCTAGAAGGGCCATCTAGCCTCACCCATGAGAGTGTACGCTTACTGCGGTTAGTGTCCCGAGAGGCGCAGGGTAATCACAGTCTGCATCTTTTCAAATTACACCAATTTGTGGTGAGTTTATAATCATGTTTTCCAATGCTTTGTTAAAACTGTATTTTTGGAAACATGCTGCAATTTCTTATGTGTTACTTATGGTATGTTTATTATTGCTTACATACTGTAGTTCTCAATGCTCCTGAAGAAGTGGCTTTGATCCACGAAACATGTAGAGCAACTTTTGAGGAACGCCAACAAGTGTCAAGACCTCTACGGTGTCAATCCAGTCAAGATCTATCCTAAAACTGTCACGCTTTGGTTTGAAAAAGTCTATTGCGTCATAAGTTTATACCTGAGATTTTTGTCACCTAGTTGTATATCTTTGCAGCTCTGTTTGTTTTTTATTAAGTATCTGATACGTGTCACCAGAAACTTTTGATACTAATGAATTGTATTTATTTGTAAAATATGAAAAATCATTTTCTATTTTTCTAAACAAGTGCCTGCAAAGTCCATCTTTTCTACCCCAATTTTCTAAACATTTAGGATGTGGCACTATATTTATTAAGGGTGTTGATTGCCACCCAAGGGCACAGCAATCAAAATCTAGCACTCACTTGAATGGGTCGTATTGGTACTGCCTGCCAAACACAACAGATGTTGTCATTTTTGCCCTGGCCATGAAACAAAGCATAGTGGCCATAGCATGTGCACATTCCCATTCTTCTGCTTTTTCAACTTAAAGCGGAGGTCCACACAAAAAGGGAGCCTCCGCTTTTCAGAAACCTCCCCCCTCCAATGTCACATTTGGCACCTTTCAGGGGGAGGGGGGTGCAGATACCTGTATAATATAGGTATTTGCACCCACTTCTGGGCATAGACTCCTGCAGAATCTTCGGGGGTTACACGTCACTTCCCGTCCCCACGCTGTCTTCTGGGAAACACACAGGCCCCAGAAGACAGCGGGGACCAGTGAGGACGCCAGTGCGACTCGCGCATGCGCAGTAGGTAACCGAGAAGTGTAGCGGCAATGCTTCACTTCCTGATTCCCTCACCGAGGATGGAGGCGGGGGCAGCTGAGAGCCGAGCAACGGCTTTGGTTGCCGACATTGTGGGCACCCAGGACAGGTAAGTGTCCATTTATTAAAAGTCAGCAGCTGCAGTATTTGTAGCTGATGGCTTTTAATATTTTATTTTTAGGCGGACCTCCGCTTTAAGGGGGCAAGTCAGATGGTAGATAAAAATGTGTCTCAATTGCTTATTTTTACCGTCCTTCGACTGTAAATGTAAACAAGCCATAGAAAACTCTCCTAGGTTTATTAGCCTGTTATGTTTATTCTGGTGACCATTATCAGTGAGAAAGTGATAGGGCATCCAAAATCTTACAGTAGGTACCAGAACAAGAGGTGAGGGGAAATCTTCCAGTGGGCACATATGTTCAGGTTACAACAGTCTAAGGCCGCATACACACGAGGAGACATATTCGATGAAAACGGTCCGAAGGACATGTCTCCTGGGAGATTTTGGTCTGATGTGTGTACACACGATCAAACCAAAATCCCCGCAGACAGACAGCGCGGTGACGTTGCGGTGACGTTGACACCGCGCCGCCACCAAACCAGGAAGTAAAATGCTTCCACGCATGCGTCGAATCCATTGTCCGACAGACGGCTTTCCAGCAGATAAGTTTTAAAGCATGCTTTAAAACTTTTGTCTGCTGGAAACCTGTCTGCTAGGCCGTACACACGATCGGATATGTCCGGTGAAACTGGTCTGCGGACCAGTTTTAGCAGATATGTTCGATCGTGTGTACGCGGCCTTAGAGGGGAATTCTTCTCACATTGTAGAGATCTTCTCTCATTTCATGTTTCTTCAATAGGACTGAAAGTCATGCCTCATACACACGACCGTTTTTCCTGGCAAGAAAACTGCCATGAGAGCTTTTGGCCAGGAATCCTGCCCGTGTGTATGCTCCATCACAGTTTTCCCGACAGGAAAACTGCGGGGGGAAAAAAGAGAACATGTTTTTATTTTTCCTGCCGGCATTCCCGGCTGACTTTTTCCCATCGGAAAAAACGGTTGTGTGTATGCTTTCCTGAGGGGAAAAAAACATGCATGCTCAGAATCAAGTATGAGACGGGAGCGCTCATTCTGGTAAAACTAGTGTTCGGAATGGAGATAGCACATCACATTTGTCACACTGTAACGGACTGAAAAGCACAAAGACTGAAAAGCGTGAATCGTCTCTCACAAACAATTACTAACACGAGGATCAGCAAAAGCAGCCCAAAGGGTGGTGCCGTTTAAATGGAACTTCCCCTTTATAGTTCCGTCGTACATGGCGTACATCATCGCGCTTTGGACGAGCGGTATTTGGCCTGAACGCGTGTATGCAAGGCAGGCTTGAGAGGAATCCCATCTGGAAAAACTTTGTTTTTATTCCTGCCGAGAAAAACGGTTGAGTGTACGAGGCATGAAGGGAAATCTCCCAAACAAATCATAGGTGGCAAAAAAACTAACCCCGGCAGGGATTCAAACCCTTCCCCACTCTAGCGAAAATTAAAAAAAAAATCTATACATACATATGAGGCCTCGTACACACGACCGTTTTCCTCGACACAATCCATCAAGAAACTTTGTGGCAGAGCTTTTTTGCCGAGAAAAATGGTTGTGTGTATGTTTTTCGTCGAGAAAACAGTCGTGGAACTCGACGAGAAAAAAAGAGAATGGGTTCTCTTTTTCCTTGTCGGGAGTCTCAATTTCTTTGTCGTGTTTCTCGTCGGGCTGGTTTACGATGAGAAACACGTTCATGTGTATGCTTAGAAACCCGCGCATGCTCAGAATAAAGTATGAGATGGAAGTGTGCCTTAGGTAAAAGTAGGGTTTGTAAGGGAGATAGCACATTCGTCACGATGTAACAGACTGAGAAGCACGAATCGTCTCTCAACAAACTTTTACTTAACATGCAGTAAAATGAGACTAGCAAAAGCATCCCCAAGGGTGGCACCAGTGAAATCAAACTTCTCCTTTACAGTGCCGTCGTACGTGTTGTACGTCACCGCGTTTGAGAACAACAAGATTTTGTCTTGACAGTGTGTACGCAAAGAAATCTTGTCAAGATTCTCGACAAGCCTAACAAGGAACTCGTCGAGGAAAACAATGTTTCATTTACGACGAGTTCCTCTTTCGTGTGTATGAAATTACCTGATTGATGAACAAATAGGTACATATACAAATACCATATTTATCGGCGTATACTGTGCACTTTTTTCCCCTTAAAACCAGGGGAAAATCGTGGGTGTGCGATATACGCCGATCCCTGCTTCCCGTGCTGTGTTTGAAGCCACCGCCGACATATACCGAGCGCAGTACACTCGGGTACACTCGGCCAGGCTCGGCTCCCCTTGCAGTCACGCCCTGTGCCGCTTCCTAGCCTTTATGCTAGAGGAGCAGAGCGTGGCCGAGCATGCCCGAGTGTACTGCGTTTGGTATATGTCGGCATTCAAACACACCGCGGGAAGCGGTGATCGCAGCGTGGGAGAAGCAGGGAGGACACCGCGATAGCCGAAGACGGACGCCGGACCGGACAAGGCCACCGATGGACGCCGGGCAACTGTAAGAGTAGCTAACTGTAAAACTGCCAGTATTTATTTTTTTCCCCTTAGGATTCCCTTCTAGGTGGGGGTGCGCTCTATATGCCAGTGCGCGCTATAGGGCGATAAATACGGTACATGTCTGTTCTCATTTTGGAGGTGATACATATATAAAGCCCCATACCTTTCTGACTGGCCTTGAGAGCCAACTTTTGTACACTTATAATAAGTGGTCACCTCAACAGGAAGCACTGCTTGGAATAAATCGTTTTCTTATTGATGATAAAAACTTCACATCTCCATTTTTGTACTAACAATCACTGAACGTTTACCTACACAGCATTGCCACTAAAGCCAGTAAGTCCACTCAAGTTAACTTTTTTCTTTTGTAATGCTATGCAAGAATATTAGGTAGGCTTATCACACTACTTTTGGTTGGACATGTAGCCTATACCATACCCCAATATGTGAAAGTGTGATTGTAGTGGCTCGAAGCTGACCTACTGCTTTGGTGACTCATATTCAGGTGTCTTCACAAAATGAAGATAACCATAAAGACAGCCAAGTGCAAAGGATGAGCACCAGAATAAAATTTCAACCACCTCACAAAGTTAGCTGGGTATACTGCACATATTCAGTTTGTTGTTTAGCCAACGGGTTGATCGAAAAAAACTGACAGATCTCTGTATCAGCACAACACTGTGTGTAGCAAGGATCTCTCCTGCTGTTCTATTGTATTTGGACAGGAGAAATCTCCCCCTCACCAAAATGCACTGATCAGTGTTTGCAGCCATTGGCCCAGCCCGCCTGCTGACATCTTCAGGTAGCCTGCTTCCAGATCAATATCACTCACTGTTTTCTTAGGTCGGGAGGGGATGACATCACTGCCGCACATGCATGGGTGTTCTGCCTTTATTCAGTTTACCTGTGTTTATGTGCTTGAAATAACATGCTGGTTTTCTTGATGTATACCTAGCTAGCTACACAGAGTGCAAGTGGCACCTACTGTTCCCTTTCTGGTATAGCTTTGCTGTTTTGCATAGTCACAAATTGTATTTCTTTGAATGTGTTAATAAAGTTGTTAGGAACCAGTGCATTCTGGGAGATTCTTTAGAGGAAGCAAGTCAGCCACCATTTTAGGAATTTACAACAAGACCGTAAGGCTGTTTCTTCAATCTAATACCTCAGCGAGCTTAAAAAGTGAGTTCTTGTTATCCCATTCTGTGTTATAGAGCATTGTTTCTTTATTGTATGCACAATTGTATTGATTGATGTTTGTTTTATAAATTTGTAGTTTCACCTGGCTCCTTCTAATAAATTTAAGATCAAAGAAATAGGGTATCTGAAGTTTATTGAGTGGGAAGGTTTAGCGCTCTGTCCTACAGACAGATCAATGGGAGCTCAGTCAGATTCGGCATTGCCAAATTTGTACAGTGAGCTGCACGTGCACAGCTCAGTGTAAAATAGTAAACAGATAGGTAAGTAACTTAAATGCAGAAGAGACAAAGCAGTGAAACTAAAGAACCAGATCAAAAACAACATTAGTTGGGTCAATATGTTTACAACCTGTTATCTTTGGGTCACTTTAACCTTATGTGAAACTATTTCTTTTTGCCATAAGCACCAAATCGATCAGTGTTAAAGAAGGAGACAGATCTTTGTAGAGAATGTTCTCTTCATATTGTTACTATTATATAGGGTATTTTTAATAAAAATGAAATAATGATGAAGTACAGTAAAGGTTTATGACTTTGAAACCACCATAAAAATATGGTTTTCTTTAACCACTTAACTTCCGCAAGGTTTTACTCCCTTCATGACCAGGGCATTTTTTTTTTTGCTATGCAGCATTGTGCTATTTTACCTGGCAAAAACACTGTATGCTAATTAAATTGATATAATTCACACAAATAGAGCTTTCTTTTGGTGGTATTTGATGACCACATTTTTTATTACATAAACGAAAAAATAAAAAAAAATACTACTTTCTGTTGTAAGACAAGGCCAATAAAATGTCTTCATAAATTTATGGTAAAAAATCTCAAAAAAGTGTATATTATTTAGTCCATGTGAAAGTTATATCGTTTACAAACTATGGTATACATATTTTAAATGGATTAATACTGACATGTCTTGTGGCTATAAAATATCAGGACAGTACAAATATTCCCTAAATTACTCCTTTTTTGGAAAGTAGACAGTCCAAGGTATTTAGTAAGAGGCATGGTGAGTTTTTTGAAGTTGTAATCTTTTGTCCAAATTTTTGGAGAAAAAAAAGCAATTAAATAAATGACAAAAAAATGTCCACAATTGTTTTGACATACTGTCACTGTAACCGAATGACCCGTGACAACCAGAGACTTTGGAAAGATGAGAGATACTCCTAACGGAAGAGGGGGTTCCTGGGGTAGTGGATGGGACTTTGGTCTCCACTGACACAACCCCAGAAAATGGTACAGGACTGGGACAGGAGGATGTCGGCTTTGCTTTGCAAGCATCGGGGGATTTTCACCTAACACCAGTGGGTGGGACTTCAGTCTCCACTGGTATACCCCAGGAATAGGGGGCAGTTGGCCCAGATCCCCAACAGCATGATGGACTGAGCCCAGCCACCCTGTCTTCTGTCCAGCGGCTGAAAGGGCTCCAGGGAGAAAGGCCAGTCCAGGCCTCTACCCAGCGGCAGGCGTGTTCTCTAAGGCCCCATACACACGATCGGACATATCCGATGAAAACGGTCCGCGGACCATCGGACCGTTTTCAGCGGACATATCCCCTCGTGTGTACGCGGCCTAAGAGAGGCAGAGGTTGGTGGGGTGAGTCATGCTCAGTTTGGAGCCATTTATTTGGGGTATGGTATGGATACCAGCATTGGAGGACTGGAACTACTGACTGACTTCGGAGTCAACCCGTTTGGGGT
Source organism: Rana kukunoris (assembly GCA_029574335.1). Lineage (NCBI taxonomy): Eukaryota > Metazoa > Chordata > Amphibia > Anura > Ranidae > Rana > Rana kukunoris. The sequence continues at coordinate 30,206 of JAJQKJ010000950.1, forward strand.
TCCCTCCTGTGTCCGTCTCCCACCGAAAGGATGTCTTGAGATATTACAAGTCTTGGTTAAGGTTGACCTGACCAGGTCAACAAGACAGTGACTCATTCCTCTGTGTTTACACTTAAAAGATTGGGTATTCAAGATCACACGTCTCTCTTCAGATGTATTGAATTAGCATGTCAATTATGTTCAATTATGTTTAGCAAAGGAATGTATTGCTGCTCAGGTGTGGGTCCCTTTCTTTTGGAGACGGCCCGTCCGTCTGGAGATGTGGTTTGAAGGGAAAATCATTGTGTGATTGTATTTTGTTTGAATTCTATTGATAAAGGAATGTGATGTGTCTCGTCAGTATCAGTGCCGAAATGTCTGCATAGTAATTAGCCATAGTGTGTGATGAGGGGGGTGGAGATTGCATTGTCCTGTGATTAACTTTTATATGCTGTACTGGATATATAAGCAAGCTAAGAAACCAATAAAGTATTCATTCATTTTGGAACAAGTACAGAGCGGAGTCTCGTCTTGATTATGGGAAATGGAATGGATCATGTCTGCTGGATTGTGGAGTGTCGGATAAGCTTGTCGTGGGTGGATGGAAGGTCGTAAACGGTGGTGACCGTTACAGTCACCAGTGCAGTACAGCATGACCATATGACTGCTGTAGCAGTGATCAGGGATACTGACTGGTGACAGTATGTAAACATTTTATAAATATATTTTATTACATTTTTTCTACAATTTTTTTTATATCTTGTCATCAGAGTAATTTAGTGTCACTATAGTGACACTGTACTACCCTGGGGTGGTGATCAGGGATTCTTTTTTTTTACACTATTATTGCTCACAACAATGATGATCATTCATGATAGTTTGCTTACTGTTGTGATCTGTGATTGGCTACATCTAATCACATTGTAAAGGGTGCTAAGATTGGCCCAGGTGCCATGTGATAGCTGTGGGAAAATCACAACACCACAATAGTAACTAAAACAATCATGAATGGAAGCCATTCATGATTATTTTGTTGACATTGTAATCATGTGATCGCTTTGACCAATCATAGCATCACATCTGAGCGTCCGGGTACCAGTCACCATGATCCACTGATTACACAAGGGGGCGCATCAGTGCGCATGTGCTCAGCGATGTACCAGTATGTCACTAATCCTGCACCTGGTGCCCGCTCACAGTATTTTTACTGTGAGCGCTTGCCAAGTGGTTAAAGAACAAATCCAGCAGCTCTGGCTGTTATATCCACCCCAAAGACTCACAAATGTATCATCCTATTTTAGGTTGAATGATGCCCAGTGCATATAACTCATTTCTTGTAAGCTCAGGGTGTCAAGGCTCCCACCCTAGACTCACAGAAAAATGCTACAGAGAGCGACACACCACATTATAAAAGCTTTGAAAAGCAGATAACTACTTTGCTCAGAGATATAACCAATTCAAACTAAAATTGAACGAACTGTTAAAAAAAATAGCACAAGAATACCCCAGAATAACTCCTATGGGGATTTCAGCCCATGTATAGGAATATGAATGGACTTCATAAACCAATAAATAAAGTTAATCAAGCGGATTAAATAATTAACAGTATATAAACGTTGGCAGAGTTTCTAATCATTATCATTCAGAAACATTTGCTGGTTGACATTTCCCCTCATTCTCTGTTATTTTTGACACCCAACAAACAAACAGGAAATATAGAAACATCTTCAAAAGGAGATGATCACAACTGGATCACTCAAAATCTGGAGCAGCTGTGCTTACCTTGACAGTTTCTGTCTGCTTCAGTCTTGATAAATTCCCCCCAAGATGTTTTGGCTGAAATGGGGCAGTGAGACCACTGCTTCTATACAGAATGCAAAGGCCAGTCATTGCAGCAATTGGGCCTTAAAACTGATAAATAAGGATACACATATAGAATAATATGGTGCAGTTACATATAAGTGCAAATAGTAATGTTCTCAATAATAGAGTTTTCTTATTACTCTTCCAACATCTACATAATAAAGAGAATGAACGTAGGGGAACACAATAGTGCCCCCTACCTATGGGAGTGAGGAACAACTCAGATAGGCTGTTTAAAAGTACAGTTATTTAATTGGTTACTTACCTGTCATGTGATATTTCAAATTCTGGAAGATTCTACAGTTTATCAGGTGACTGAACATACCCATAGAAGAAAAGAAGAGGTTATAACAATGGTTAGACATCAGAACAATGGCTGCTGCTAAAGAAGAGGCATCCCTCCCTCCCCTTGTTGCGGTTCTTCCTTATGTGTTTTTTTTTTTTTATTCCTTCTACGGAAGGGAATAGTGGTTTTATTGGTGTAACAAGGTTGGTTCGAGCTTTAATAGCTGAAACATTAGTATGATATTTTCTTATATAAGGTCATTAAAAATGTTGTATCGTTATAATAAATTGGTTTATTATTGATAAGTTGTATCGTCATGCCAATAATAAAGGGACACGGCCAGGGGCGGACTGACAACTCATTGGGCCCTCCGCGCAATAGGAGATTTTGGGCCCCCCAAGCAATAGATTATGGGGCCACACTGTATACACATACATACAGTATACATACATAGTATACTGTACATACAAACAGAATACACATACACACAATGAAAGAGTACTGGAGAGGTGGGGCAGCTATAATCTTGGGATTTTTTTCAAAACACAGATTTTTACATACTGTCCCTGGCTTTACTGAGGCTGGCAATCCTGATGGGGCTCCCTAGTGGCATGGGGGCGAATGGTCAGTCTGCTCCTGGACGCAGCCATTTATACCACATGTACGCCTAATGGTATTTATTATATATTATAGTATTTATAGATTTAAAAATTACATTTGAGTTTGGTCTCCAGTCCCATTACTGTATTTTATGTATAAGGTATTGTTTTTTCTTTTTTCCATCTGAATATAAGCTAACCTTCTATAGTGTGAGGTAGAATGTAATGATTATTTACACAGTACAATACTTGAGGCCTAGTTCTTTTTTATTTTGTGTCAGGAAGGCTTCCATCCCTCACTGTCTCTTTCAAAGTGAGTAGTCTGTGGATTCATGCCGATATACGAAATGCTTCTTTACAAAGGAGCAACTGTCAGGTTATTTCCTGCTGGTGTCAAGTTTATGCCTCTCCAGTATGTTTTGAGGTTTTTTCCAAGTTGTGATGACTGATTGGTCTGCATAGAATCTCACAGGCAAACTGTCTGGTGGTTCAAGTCCATTCACAAGCACATCAAAGGAAACTTGGTTACAAATTGACCCATCAGAGCTTACTTCTGTAGATGTATTGTCTGGAGTTGGGAAATACCCTAGTCCCATAGCTATAAATCACGTCACTAAGAGATCCCAGCAAGAAGAAACTGTTGCTTGATGTTCAGCTTTAACTGCTTGGGTCAGGCCACTTGTTTTCCAAGAAGAGGCCAGGAAAATCTGTTTTTGCTGAATGCTTATGAACTTGCACTATGTCCCTTTAGCCGCTAAGAACTACCTTGGGATTTTATGCAGTGTAGCAAATGTATCCTATTATGAATAAAATGTATAACAGGTTTTTACTCTTTAACTACCAGGTATATTTGGTATGCATGCAAAAGGTCCCCAACAATGACTGAAATGTATTCTTTAACCACTTGCCGACCGCGCAACACACATATACATCAGCAGAATGACTCCTGTGGGCAAAGCAACGTACCTGCACCGTGACCATGCCAACATAAAGGGAAAACCGCCGCTCCAGACGACACTCTTCAGTGGTGAGTAAAGTTCAAAAACCCAAATGGGTGCAGGCAATGCGTGGTGCAATATAAGGAAAGAAAAATGGACAGCCGCACTCCAATGGATGAAAAGACTTAAAAATAGTGCCTGTTTATTCCAGTCAAAAAACGAAAACAGCAAAAACAGCAAACAGTGGGGTAACAAAAGCTGACGCGTTTCACATCGACAACCGATGCTTAGTCATAGCTCATGCCCATGGGACCCTCGGATTCAATGTCCGCCAGTGTCCCGCGATCATGTCACGGAGTGGCAAAACGGGGAGATGCCTTTGTAAACAAGCAGTGATCAATTAGTGTCACCGGTAGCCCAGCACCCACACAGTTAGAATCACTCCCTAGGACACACTTAACCCCTTCCTTGCCCCTACTGGTTAACCCTTTCACTGCCAGTAGCATTTACACAGTAATCAGTGCATATTCATAGCAAAATAGTGTCAAAAGTGTCTGATGTGTCCGCCATAATGTCACAGTTACAATAAAAATCAATCGCAGATTGCCGCCATTATTAAAAAAAAGAAAATTAATAATAAAAATGGCATAAAACTATTTTGTAGACGCTTTTACTTTTATGAAAACCAAACAATATATGCTTATTGCAATTTTTTTACCCAAAATAAGTAGAAGAATACGTATCGGCCTAAACTCAGAAAGAATTTTGGGCCAGATTCAGATACAATTACATTGGCGCAGAGTATCAGAGATACACTACGCTGCCGTATTTTACCAGGCTGTACGACGAATCCTGGTAGATTTTGTCCCTTACGGTACGGCGGCGTAGTGTATTTCTCGCCGCGTAATCGAAATACGCGATATGGGGGCGTGAAGCATTTAAATTAGGCGCGTCCCCGCGGCAATCGAACTGCGCATGCTCCGTTCAGAAATTTCCCGCCATGCATTGCATGAAATAACGTCGATACGGCATTCGTTGTTTGAGTAGCGTCGTTTACGGACATTCCTATTCCCGGACGTTTTACATCAAAAATAAAAAAAGACGTCGGAAAACGTTGATATTCGACGCGGGAACGACGGCCATACTTAACATGGGCTGTCTAATATTAGACTAGCAAAAAGCTGGTATAGTTTTACGCAGCAAAAAGATGACTAAAGATGCCGTAAGAGATTGCGATAGAATTTTGGAATTTCGTGCATAGTCGGCAACAGCTCATTTGCATACCCCAACGCGGAAAAAACGACGAAAACTCCACCCAGCGGCCGCAATTTTATTGCAGCGTAGATCCGAAGGCGTACGAACACATAAACCAGTCGGATTGAAGCCCGCAGCCGTAATTTCATGGTTTGAGGTTTCAGAGTAGTGAAAAAACGTGCGTAATTTGAAAGTACTCCAGTCTAACGCGAGATAGAAAGGAGTAATCACTCTGTGAATCTGGCCCTTTGTTTTTTTTTATATATTTTTGGGGGATATTTGTTAAACGAAAAAAGTTAAAAATATTGTTGTTTTTTTTTTCAAAATGTTCACTCTTTTTTGTTTATAGCGCAAAAAATAAAACCTGCAGAAGTGATCAAATACAACCAAAATAAAGCTCTATTTGTGGTTAAAAAAGGACGTGGTTAACGCGTAATCTTACTTAACATTAATGTAAACATAAACTATTAAAAGAATTATAGGGACTGCCATTGCTGACCCACTTCTGAGCATGCTAGTTGCCATGCCATATCAATGTATATGACTGCCTGGGAATCTGGTTTTAATCCACCCAACAATGTCATGCTGAACATCAACTCAAAGACTGTCAAGGAGGAGGTGGCCCACACAGTTGCAAAGATCATTCTTATCTGCTTAGGCTTATCATTTGGCATTGGTGTATGTGAAATGTGTTAGAGCTTCATGTAATACCTGCAGATTTACAGTATGTTACTAATGCCGCGTACACACGGTCGTTTTTTGCGATGAAAAAAAACGTCGTTTTTTAAAACGTCATTTAAATTGATCGTGTGTGGGCAAAACGTCGTTTTTTGTCTTAAAAAAAACGACCCAAAAAAATTTTTTGTGTCGTTTTTCAAAACGTCGTTTTTTGTTTCACAAAAAGTCACCGTGTGTAGCAAAAACGTCGTTTAAAACAACGTTTTTCAACCCGCGCATGCCCAGAAGCTAGTTATGAAGCGAGCTTCAATGGAAAAGTGTGGTGAACGTAACCTCGTTTTTTGTGAAAAAAACGATGGTGTGTATGCAACATCGTCTTTGAAAGTGACGTTTCAAAAACGTTGTTTTTTACTTCACAAAAAACGTCGTTTTTTTTTTATCGCAAAAAACGACCGTGTGTACGCGGCATTAGTCTATAATAAACCTGCCAATTTTCTATATGTGACTATAAATGGTATGTTATAAACAGCATCTACATACTATTTATGTCTTGATATTCAGATAGCTTTATTCCCCTCATCCCTCTTCTTTCCCCAAATTCTTTGTTATTTATTTAAGTGATCTTTTCATTTATTGATTTAGGTTGAAGAAATATAATTTGTTATAAATGTATTTCTTACTACACTTGCCAGCAGAGAACCTAGGGAATAAAATGGCGATTGTTGAATTTTTTTATGTCACACAATATTAGTGCAGTGGTTTTGCAAACACAATTTCTGGGGAAAAAAAATACAAAAAAACATAATATAATATTTACACCAATTTTTTGGTTTAATGTGAAGGATGATGTTACGCTGAGTAAATAGTGACCCAACATGTCATGCTTTAAAATTGTGCATCTTTGTGGAATGGCAACGAACTGCGATACTTAAATATCTCTATAGGCGTTGCTTTAAACGCCTTTACAGGTTACCTGTTTAGAGTTACAGAGGCAGTCTAGTGCTGGAATTATTGCTCTCACTCTAACATTCATGACGGTACCTCACATGTGTGGTGCAAATACCGTTTACATCTGCTAGAATTACATATGTGCTCACTTCTGTACACGAGTACAGAGGGATGAGGACACTTTACATAATTTTTGCTTATTTTTTTTTTTATTTAGTTTTTTACACTGGCCCTTTTTTTTTCTTTTATTCTTATCACAAGGAATGTAAACATCCCTTGTAATAGATATAAGGAAGATATGTCCTTTTCATGGATAAATCTGGGGTCAAAAAGGCCCAACAATCCCTTCTTTACCCTTAAAAGCAAATATAAAACATAAAAATAAAATACAATTTTTCTCTTTCGCTTTAAAAACTAAAACTATTTACTTCCAGCCTGGGCTGGAAGTGACATCATGGCGCCACTCCAGTCCTCCAAGGCCATAGAGTTGGCAAAAAGACGATGCTGGGATTATTCAGTCATAATCCCAGTAAACCACTTGTAAATTATATATACAGTATGTATTGTGGTCCGCAAGTGGTTACTAAAAATATTAAAGATTAAGTCTCCTGCATTCCTTGAAATCTTCCTGCTCTGATCTCCCCTTATCCCTGCTATTATACTCCTCAGGTGCAGCAGGGATTACTAAAATTGAGGGAGCTCAGTGTCCGAGGGAGAAGACACTCATCAAGAGTGGACAACTATGCCTGACCTTTCTGCCTAGCATCTTCATTCATAGAAGCTGTACTATTACTTCTATAAATGAAACAACCTGTATAATTGGAGGATGAGCAGAAGATTGAAATGTTTCCTCCCTCCATTAAAGCAGGCCATACACGGTCGAATTACGAACTAATTTTCTTTTCAAAATCAGAAAGTTCGTTTTTTTGTGATCCGATGATGCCACCATTCATTTTTGAAATTCGGCTGAGCAAACCTTCATCTTGCCGGGAATATTAGTTTCTCTCCGGGAATAATAATTTCTCTCCGGGAATATTCTTTTCTTGCACATGCACATTTTTTTTTTCTATTACATTTCTCGCATGATTCTCCCATCATTGATCAGAAATTGTTATTTTTTCAAAAAATTTCCAACATGTCGGATTCCTCAAATTTGTTTGCCACACAAAAATTGGCTGTTGCTGCAGCCCACTAACGGTGCAAAATTCGTACGAAAATTCTTTTATACGATTTTCGAAAAAAAATCTTTCGAAATTCGAACCGTGTATGGCCGCCTTTACAGATCGTTTTTCAAAATTGAGACCAATCATTTAGAATCTAGAACTGACAGGAATGTTTATAATGGTCATTAGGGACGAGCTCCTGTTCAGTCTGAACGTGTTTAGATGTTTCTCTAAACACTGGACTTTCAGCCCATTTGGCAGGAGCTGAACATCATATATAGCGACTTTTTTCCCTGCTATTTTTATATGGCAGCTTCCTTCTTTCACTGTCAAGGTTGTTAAAAGAAATGCTAGGTCCTTAGCAGCCAGTTGTATCATTAGAAACCAGTGATGTAATCCTGACGCCATTCATTTATTAACTGGGAATCCCTGGCCATATAAACAAAGCATCTGGGTAGAGTTTGGTAAATATACTGCAAATGGAGGTAGGTACAGGCGTAATTTTTGTTTTTGGATTTAGGCTTTAAAACTTTTTAAAACATGTTAGTGACTTTATTTGGATCTACTTTTTCTGTGCTGGTGGTAATTAATGGCAATGGTTTACTGTACACAATGGGGGATTTCCTTGACGAATTTTCTTAGAACTGTATAAACTCTGTTACATAATTACTAATGTATTCACATTCCTTGTAAGCTTTCCTCACCTGACCACACTTAGCTTCACACTTGAGCACATTGGATTCATTTTACACTTTAATATTTGCATTCAGTCAGATATCCAAATGCACTGGAAAAGACAGATAGCATCTTTCAGCAAACTGCACTATTTCACCTGTGTTTCATTAGTTTGATATAATGCAGGCTTGTCATGCTTCCCTCCTAGAAGTTGTAAAACTGACATGTGGCCAGGGTGAAACCAGCTGTATAGTTCCTATTCAAGATTAATTCTGACTAACTTTAAAGTTAATATGAAATCACATAGGCCCTGGCCTCTTTGTGAGCATGAAATCGTTTGTTATTCGCAAAGCACTGGGGCTGCATTCTAGAGGTAGGAGGTCTTGATGGAAGGTTCTTTCCAGCAGAGAGGTGTTTCAATTGTTAGTCTTGTAATAAAAAACGTTTGGATTCCTCTGTACCTTAATACACATACTGTAAATATATTACAAAATGCAAATAAAGTATGACAGTTAGGAATAAGATGTTAAAAAATATGTTTGCACATGTGCAAATGGGCACTAACTGGAATGCATACTAATTCATCAGGATCTATTTTTTTATCTTTACTTATTGTCATTAAAGTTTATTCCTCAACCACACTGTGTAAGGGCCCTCAGAAGCTTCCCCCCGACCTATAATCACCCATGCACATGAAAATCTGTACCAATATGTAGCCATATCATATCCTTCAGCAAGAATTACTCCATAGTGCAGAAAATATTCTGATTCTTTGTAGAGGTGTCCCCTCTCATACTCATAAAGATGCTCATAAAGAGCACAATCTAGATGAACCCCATCCAACAGGATACTACTTTTAGTGTTGCAGAGGTTATAAGATAAGAATTCCCACACCCATGTTAACAACGGGTTAAAGCAGAGCTAAACGCTCCTATCCTCTACAGCCAAGGAAGCTGCTATCTTAGCCTATGCAACTGCAGTTGCCATTGTGGCGCACAAGATATTAGCTTTGACAGTTTGGTTGAGAGCTAACAGAAGCACATCAGTGACAGTTATCTTTTCATGAGTTAATTGAAACTGTTTTGGGAAACTGTTAAAGCGGAGTTCCACCAAACGTAGAAGCTCCGCTTCTCTGCCTACCCCCCCCCCCCTAGTGCCACATTTGGCACCTTTCGGGTGGGAGCGGGAACTTGTTTTTGACAGGTAGCCATCCCCACTTCCGAGAACAATTGCCAAGGAGCAATCACTCAGAGGTTTGGCCCCCCTCCTCCTTCCCCTGCCGCCGGGTCATTCAGAAACCACTGCACTCTTCACGCATGTACAGTAGGGAACTGGCTGTGAAGCTGCAAGGCTTCACTACTGGTTTCCTTCACAGGCAATGACGGCAGGAGCACCCGAGAGCCAATGGAAACATTGGCTAGGGTGTGTACGTCGCTGGATTCCAGGACAGGTAAGTGTCCTAATATTAAAATTCAGTAGCTACAGTATGTGTACTTTATTTTTTTTGCTGGGGGGGGGGGGGCTCTGCTTTAATTTGATGTATTGCGTGGGTTAGTTCCACTTTGAGTCAATGGGTTTAGTTCTGCTTTAAAGGGGAACTTAATTTCTGCTGTAAGGAACAATGAGCAGGCAGGCTTTTATTGCAGAAGAGACATGCACTGTCTCTTCTGAAATAAAATGCCCTAAACCTGCCTGCTTCCTGTCTTCTCCGACGCTTTAAACTGAGCTGCACATGCACATCTTATGTTACAGTACTGGGCCAGTCTCTGAGTGCTGGGATGACTAGTTCCTGTGCATGCACAGGAGTGACATCATACTCCACTAACCAATGAAGAGGCCTGCAGACACGCACTCAGAAGAAGATGCTAGCACTGGCAAGGGACAATTGAACAGGTAAGTATACACTGTTTAGTTATGGTTTAAATCATTGGGTTTAGTTCTGCTTTAATAGGTAAATGATGTACTTCCTTTCTAGGTGCTATTCTATTTCTATTGCTTCCTAATTATCTGAGCAACATCATATCCTAAATATTCATTTTTTTTATTTTTTATTATATGGAACAGATATGCATACTCCCTGACCCCCTCTAGAGCCTTGAACGCATATAAATGAGCCATAAGCTGGGGTTGAACGAAGGGTTCCTCAAAGGTTGAGATTTTGAACGGACCATAAACAGTGATGTCAATTTCATAAAAATACAACATTTATTGAAACAATGAATACATGATGAATTAATAAAGCCAAACACATGGTGAATTAAACAGCCACTGGAATAACCTAGATCAACTGTCAGGGAGACAGGAGAAGACCAACACGTCCCGACATACAAGGTCTTCTTCAGGGACAATAGGTTAAATGGTTCCAGATTTATAAACGTCATCTATAATTATAAAATATACATAATTATAAAATACAATAATATTTATACAATAGTCATATAAAAAAATTCATAGATATAAAAAATTAAAAAAAGAAGACTGAACATACTGACCCCATGTTTTAGTGATTCAACCGAGGGAGATCGTAGCTCAAAAAAAAGAGAAAAGATGAACCACTGAGATTTCTCAAAACAAACAAGAAAAGGGAAGATGGAAATTGTCAGACAAGACCCCTGTGTCAGGGAGTAAGCTCCCAAAAGGGACCAGAGCGTTTGGAGGACCAATGTGGTGCAATCTGTGATGCCAAAAGTCTATATAAATAAAAAATAATAATAATAATTGATCAAGGATTTAGAACAGGGTATATGGAGAATTCATGGTAAAGGACATTTCTGTATAGTGGTCCTAGACAAACCTATATCCTATAGAATCTGGGAGATCACTGAGAAATGTCACGTACACACGATCCGAAAATCGGACGGCAGATTGTCCGACTTTTTCCGTTAACTAGTTACTAGTAGAAATTGAATAGGTTACTAAAGTCATGAAAATTCTCGTACGACAGAAAATAAAATAGGAAGTGATGTCATGTGTTGTAATGTATTTGTGTTGTATTTTCGGACGACAACTGTACTGACTAAATGAAAATTGTACGATCTGGTATCGTACGAGAACATTTTTTGTGTATGTCCAATAAAATAATATCGGATGAACTGTCATGATCAGCTCACGGAAGCCCTGTACTTACGATTCAATTATGGTACGATTCTTCCTCTGACCAAATTTTTCGTACAATATTCGGATCGTGTGTACGGGCCATTAAAGCTGGGGTTTAACATATAGCAACTTTTGCTGGAGTGGGGGAGTATGCATATCTGTTACCCTGTCACCGTGAGCCCTAAAACATTACTATTTGTCCAATATTGTCCAACTATATTTCCAATTTTTAAAACAATATTACAAATCAAATGCTTACATTTATGTGTAAAAAGATCTAAAACTGCCCAGTCCCGTATATTATAGATATTAAAAAATAATGTTATTTAGATGAATGTTAGACTAGAACACGGTAAAGTGTACATCTTCGCCAGCACACCAAGGATCTACAATCATCAAAGTCAGGGCTGATCCCAGGCGGGGTGCAACGGGTGCACTGCACCCAGGCGCCAGAGGGGGCGAAGCGCCAAAGTGTGAGGAGCACCGTTTGTTTCCTCCATCTAGTGTGCAGTGTCATCCTCACCTGTGCCGCTGTCCCTGGCTGCAGTGTGAAGACCCACTTCAAGGGTCTCACTAGGGGCCCCTGCTTACCTGCACAAACTGGTTGCTAGCCACGAGCCGCTTTGTGTCTAGCAACCAGTGACGTCAGGAGAGGAGAGAGCGGCTCCACAATTCAATGCGGAGGAGGATTTAACTTCCTACTCCTCCTTAGCTCCACCCACTTCCTCCCTGTAATGTTAGGAGTGATGAGCGTCCGAGGAACCAGTATCAGATTTAGAAACTGTGCTGCCTGTCTCCTCTCCCCTCGAGGTGCCTCAGATACAGAAGAGGTTAGATCGTTTCAATACTTTGTAGGCAGCAGCAGAACAGCCTGAGATCGGAGCAGCTGTGTGTGTGTGTAAAGAGAGAAGCTGCAGGCTGTCCCCCCCTCCTCATGCTGCTGTTCCCAGAACAGCCGCCCATTATGTTTCTTCCTCCTTTTCCTCCTATTGGACAGGGAAAAAACAAAAAAGAGAAGAGGATTCTGGGAGATGTAGTTCCAATAGCTGTCTGGCTGGCCCTTTGCAATTCTAGGGGGGGGGCTAGGGGGAAACTGCCTGAGGGGGAGGGAGAGAGAGCCAGGCTATGAGTGACAGGCTGCATCTGGTGACACTCATTGGTGACAAGTGACAGGCTGTTTCTGTCGACAGGCATGGTGACAAGTGACAGGCTGTATCTGGTGACACTCATTGGTGACAAGTCACAGGCTGCATCTGGTGACACTCATTGGTGACAAGTGACAGGCTGTATCTGGTGACACTCATTGGTGACAAGTGACAGGCTGTATCTGGCGACAGGCATGGTGACAAGTGACAGGCTGTATCTGGTGACACTCATTGGTGACAAGTGACAGGCTGTATCTGGTGACACTCATTGGTGACAAGTGACAGGCTGTATCTGGCAACAGGCATGGTGACAAGTGACAGGCTGTATCTGGTGACACTCATTGGTGACAAGTGACAGGCTGTATCTGGCAACAGGCATGCTGACAAGTGACAGGCTCTATCTGGTGACAGTCATTGGTGACAAGTGACAGGCTGCATCTGGTGACACTCATTGGTGGCAAGTGACAGGCTGTATCTGGTGACACTCATTGGTGACAAGTGACAGGCTGTATCTGGCGACAGGCATGGTGACAAGTGACAGGCTGTATCTGGTGACACTCATAGGTGACAAGTGACAGGCTGCATCTGGCAGCAGGCATGGTGACAAGTGACAGGCTGCATCTGCTGACAGGCATGGTGACATGCTGCATCTGGCAATAAGGCATGGTGACAAGTGCCCCTCTCTGTTCACTACCCTCTCTCTCAGCCTCCTCTCTGAGCCCCCCTCTCTCTCAGCCCCTCTTTCACTCAGCCCCTCTCTCACTCAGCCCCCCTCTCTGAGCCCCTCTCTCAGCCCCACCTCTCTCTCAGCCCCACCTCTCTGAGCCCCCCTCTCTGTCAGCCCATCTCTCTGTCCACTACCCTCTCGCTGAGCCCCTCTCTCTCTCTCTCTCAGCCCCTCTTTCTGAGCCCCTCTCAGCCCCACCTCTCTCTCCCAGCTCCACCATTCTCTCTCTCAGCCCCATCTCTCTCTCAGCCCCCTCTCTGAGCCCCCCTCTCTCTCTCATCCCCTCTCTCTGTCTGCTACCCTCTCTCTCAGCCCCTCTCTCTCTCTCAGCCCCTCTCTAAACCCCTCCCTCTCAGCCCCTCTCTGTCCACTATGCTCTCTCTGAGCCCCTCTCTCTCTCAGCCCTCTCTCAGCCCCCTCTCTGAGCCCCTCTCTCTCTCTCAGCCCCACCTCTCTCAGCCCCTCTTTCTGAGCCCATCTCTCTGTCCACTACCCTCTCTCTCAGCCCCTCTCTCTGAGCACCTCTCTCTCTCAGCCCCTCTCTCTTTCAACTACCCTCTCTCTGAGCGCCTCTCTCTCTCAGCCCCCTCTCTGAGCCCCTCTCTGTCCACTACCCTCTCTTTGAGCCCCCCCTCTCTCTCAGCCCCCTCTCTGTCCACTACTCCCTCTCTGAGCCCTCTCTCTCTCTCTTAGCCCCTCTCTCTCTGTCCACTCTCCTCTCTCAGCCCCACATCTCTCTCACAGCCCCACCCCTCTCTCTTAGCCCCCTCTCTGATCCCCTCCCTCTGTCCACTACCTTCTCTCTTAACCCCTCTCTCTCAGCCCCATCTCTGAGCCCCCCTCTCTCTCAGCCCCTCTCTGTCCACTACCCTTTCTCTCAGCCCCCTCTCTCTGTCCACTATCCTCTCTCTGAGCCCCTCTCTCTCTCTCTCAGCCCCACCTCTCTCTTTCTCTCAGCCCCACCTCTCTCTCTCTCTCTCTCTCTCTCTCAGCCCCACCTCTCTCTGAGCCCCTCTTTCTCTGAGCCCCTCTTTCTCTGAGACCCTCTTTCTCTGAGACCCTCTCTCTATCTGAGCCCCTCTCTCTCTGAGGCCCTCTCTCTCTCTCTGAACCCCTCTCTCTCTCTCTCACCCTTACCCCCCTCTCTCTTTCAGTCTCACCTCTCTCTCTCTCTTTCAGCCTCACCTCTCTCTCTCAGCCTCACCTCTCTCTCTCTCTCTGTGGTGGGCACTAATAGGCTGCATTTGGTGGACACTAATAAGGCTGCATTTGGTGGGCACTGGTAGGCTATAATTGGTGAGCGATGGTAGGCTGCAATTGGTGGGCACTGATAAGGCTCCATTTGATGGGCACTGATAAGGCTGCATTTGATGGGCACTGATAAGGCTGCATTTGATGGGCACTGGTGAGGCTGCATTGATCTTTTGCACCATGTCTGCAGTCTCTGACCATCTCTTGTATCATGTTAGAAGTCTCTGACCATCACCTGTATTATGTCTGGGGGCTCTTTCTAAACAGACTCCCTAACAGAGGCCCTCTCTGTGTCCACTAGAGAGACCCCCCTCCAAGTCCAATTAGAGTACTATGCTTCTCTTCCTGTATTTTGTTTATTGTTAAGAGATCATGGGAGGATCCCAGGGTAACGATGACTCCTTAGCATCTCTGTGTTTGAATCGTTGCCTTAGAAACATTTGTAAATGGGAAGGAGTTAGTAAGGTGACCACGCCCTTGTAGGGGCGCCATAAATATTTCTGCACCCAGGCGCCTGTGACCCTAGGATCGGCCCTGATCAAAGTTGTGCTGGCAAATATGTACACTTTCTCAATGTCTCCAAGATCCAGCTGGTAATCATTACAGCACCTACCATTGATGAGCCTTGTTTTTCAGGAACGTGTGCGATAGGAATATAGACAAGATTAGAAACACAGTAAAAACACTTAAAATGTGTGTTCCGCATAGCAGTAAGAAATGTAAAAAGCACAAAAATGTGAATGATTTCTTGCAGAGACTTTGAGGTTGTCATTTTTTAAAAAGGCTGTTGTTTCATGCATACTATACAGTTAAGTTATGCATTTTACTCATACACAACTGACACACACAACTTTATGCAATGCATTCCAGATATGGATGGAACATCTGCAAATATTTTTTTTTTTTTTCAGTAAAAAATAATTTCTCATCCAAAGATAACGCTTACTACATTTTAAGAACATTTTTTTGAGAGTGTTGCCGGTGAGAACACACGCACGGTCAGAGAAGCAGTCATGTAACAAAAGAAAATCAGCACTCGATCACCTTATCCAACCTGATGGGAAACACTAGTACACAGTTTCAGCCTACGTAAGCCATTCAATATAAACTATATAAAGTGAGGCGAGCTGGCACTCCAGTGAAGAACCTTTATTAGGTAAAATTGCTAAAAATATCCTGACCGGGATTCTGACGCTATTCAGCTAAGCAAGGTCTTACTCTTGTCTGTCAGGTAGAAAGAGCACATTTTTATAAACAACCATACCCTGTGGTCCAAGGGCCAGTTCACACCAGACTTGCACAAGAACGCAGTCTGAAACTAAGATACAACATCATCCATTCTCCCTTCAAAGTTTGCTTAAATATCTCAAAGTCTGGCATACTTGTTGAATCTTTAAAACAGTTATTCAAAATTTTCATAACAATATTAGTGAGAAAATAATCTGTATGTGACAAAGAACTTTGGCAGTGTTGGGTTGGTTGGCCTGATTGCAATGTGTATGTCCAGACTAGCAAGCATAAACAAATTGACACAGGAACAAAAACAAATTCAGCACACACAAGGGACCATATTTCTAGGGCTGCGTTTACAGCAGATTTTGTCCGAATATTATACTGATTTTGTGGTCAGTTTTGTATCTATAATTTATCCAGTTTTCATCAGTACTACATTGACTGACTTCCATCCATTAGAGCTAGTTCACACCAGATGACGTTCTGTACAGTTTTGTAGAAACTGACTGAAAACTGACTGCATGGTGTGAACTAGAGCCAACTAGAGCCAACTAGAGCTAATTGGAATACATGGAAAACACTGTGCATGCATTTTGTGCAGAAACAATGCACATGGAACTGAACGGAACTGCGTCTGGTGTGAACTGGCCCTTAATGTAAGCCAATGCATCAGAAAACCTTGTAAGACAAGTTGCTTAGCCATATACAATCTGGTCTGAGTTGCTCATTAGATATAAAATGGTAATGATTGTGTTTTTGGAATGAAAGAATTGTAATTATCATATGAACAACATATTATAAACCTATACTGAGAAAATATGGAGGGTGCCACTGTCAAAACTGTTTTCAGGTACCCTGGACCTTTAAACAGAGCAGGTGTGGGTGCCTGGTGAGCTTATAGGAGCCCAAAGTAAACAGGGACCCAAAGCAGTTACAGTATCTCACAAAAGTGAGTACACCCCTGTATTTTTGTATTATATCTTTTCATGTGACAACACTGAAGAAATGACACTTTGCTACAATGTAACGTAGTGAGTGTAAAGCTTGTATAACAGTGTAAATTGGCTGTCCCCCTCAAAATACTTCAACACACAGCCAATAATGTCTAAACCACTGGCAACAAAAGTAAGTACACCTCTTAGTGAAAATTTCCAAACTGGGCCCAATTAGCCCCTTTCCCTCCCTGGTGTCGTTAGTGTTGCCAGGTCTCAGATGTGAATGGGGAGCAGGTGTATTACATTTAGTGTTATCGCTCTCACTCTCTCATACTGGTCACTGGAAGTTTAATATGGCGCTTCATGGCAAAGAACTGAGGATCTGGAAAAAACAATTGTTGCTCTACATAAAGATGGCCTAGGCTATATAGAAGATTATCAAGGCCCTTAAATTGAGCTGCAGTACGGTGGCCAAGACTATACTGCAGTTTTACAGGACAGAATACTCTCAGAACAGGCAATGCCATGGTCGACCAAAGAAGTTGAGCGCTCAGCGTCATATATAGTCTTTGGGAAATAGATGTATGAGTTGCTGCAGAGGTTGAAGGGGTGGTAGGTCAGACTCTCAGTGCTCAGACCAGATTGGTTTGCATGGCTGTTGTCAAAGAAGGAAGCCTCTTTTAAATATGATGCACAAGAGAGCCCACAAACAGTTTGCTGAAGACAAGCAGATTAAGGACATGGATTACTGGAACCATGTCCTGTGGTCTGATGAGACCAAGATATACTTATTTGATTCAGATGGTGTCAAGCGTGTGTGGCAGCAACCAGGTGTGTCTTGCCCAGTCAATCATGGTGGTGTGAGTATAATCGTCTGGGGCTGCGTGAGTGCTGCGGGCACTGGGGAGCTACAGTTCATTGAGGGAATCATGAATGCCAACATGTACTGTGACATACTGAAACAGAGCATGATCCCCTCCCTTTGGAGACTGGGCCGCAGGTCAGTATTTCAACATTACACAATTAAAATGCGCAAGAACCCAATAGCAACAAAATCTTGATAGTATGTAAAAAGAAATGGAAATTATGTACAGGGAGATATACAATCAGTGGGAAAAAATTCCAAGCTCAGGGGATATGTGGGAGAGAGACCAATTACAATTGGAGGAGAATTGTTGCAGTGGTCACATATACATTTTTAGGGCTGCCAGACAGAAATCGTGTTCAAATACTGTAGACAAAAAGCAAGGGAAGAGGCGCCTCTGAGTGTAAACGTTTAAAACAATTTAATAGACAAGTTAGTACATGCAACTCAACATTTAGCAAGGTAAAAGTAGGCATTGTACAGACAGTACTGCGTACTGCGTGTGTTGTGGAAGTCGCGCTCCTTTTTATCAAAGGAGTTTGACAAAGAAGCGCGACTGCTACAACACACGCAGCACGCCGCTCACGAAATGCGTCGCTTGCCAGTGACGTCGCTGCCTAGATTCACCATACTCCAGGCCTCGCTCTGAAGCTCCCCCACCGCCGCCGGCCTCCTACCACCTATCAGCGGTGTATGATGATTTCATGCAGCACAGTGCCCCAGCAGGAGAAGGAACAGATGGACTGATCTGAGGATCCCTTTTTATGGAATTTGTACAATGCCTACTTTTACCATATGTAAAAAATGTGAGTTGCCTGTACTAACTTGTCTATTAAATTGTTTTAAACGTCTACACTCAGAGGCGCCTCTTCCCTTGCTTTTTGTCTACAGTATTTCAACATGATAACAACCCCAAACACACCTCCAATACAACACCTCCAATATGCTAAAGAAGCTGAGGGTAAAGGTGATGGACTGGCCAAACATATTTCCAGACCTAAACCCTATTGAGCATCTGTGGGGCATCCTCAAATTTAAGGTGGAGGAGTGCAAGGTCTCCAACATCCACCAGCTTCATGATGTCGTCATGGAGGAGTGGAAGAGAACTCCAGTGGTAACTTGTAAAGCTCTGATGAACTCCATGCCCAAGAGGGTAAAAGCGGTGATGGAAAATGATGGAGGCCACACAAAATATTGACACTTTGAGCCCAGTTTGCACATTTTCACTTAGGGGTGTACTCACTTGTGTTGCCAGTGGTTTAAAAATGAATGGCTGTGTGTTGAGTTAATTTGAGGGGGCAGCAAATTGACACTTATATACAAGCTGTACACTCACTACTTTACATTGTAGCAAAGTGTGATTTCTTCGGTGTTGTCACATGAAAAGATACAATAAAATATTTACAAAAAGTTGAGGGTGTACTCACTTTTGTGCAATATTTTAGATTAACATGTTAAAGCTTATGCCAGGGAGAACAGATATTAGCAGCTTTGTAACCGGATTGGGTTTACCAGTATCTCCTAAGACCCTGGACACCTTAAGATGTTGACGGAAAACGGACCAGACCCGTATTCAAAAGCTGACATTTTCCT
The DNA here is from genome assembly GCA_029574335.1 of Rana kukunoris. Taxonomy (NCBI): domain Eukaryota; kingdom Metazoa; phylum Chordata; class Amphibia; order Anura; family Ranidae; genus Rana; species Rana kukunoris. The sequence continues at coordinate 49,434 of JAJQKJ010000950.1, forward strand.
TTGACCAAACTGTCCACTTTTGAGTTTTTTCTCAGGACAAGGAGCACTGAAAAATGCATGTATTCACATCCCTGTAAATTGCTACCTAACCTCAATTGATGGTTATGTTTGAAACAAAACTATAACGGGAAGCCCGGCGAAAGCGCGGCTCCGCACCGATCGCGGCCCGCCGCGGAAACATTTACCGCAAAGAGGCAAAAATTGCGGCCTACTTTAAACATGGCGAATTAGGCACTGCATTCCTCCATGTCACAATTCCCCACCACAGTGAACCAGTTGTAGATACCACACTGGGACATTTTGTTTGCCGAGTGTTTTCCAGTTTGTCAGATGTTTTACCTTTCTCTCAAAACTACAACACATTTGCTCTCAAATTCCAAATGCAATTTTGCAACTTGCCATTTATTTAGACTTATTTAGACTTTTTTCTGTGACTAAATTTAAAATAACGAGGACATTTTATTGGCACTAGAACAGATCCAAGGTAGTAGAAACACATTTTGTAACTCGGGGGGTCCCTGATCCATTAAAGCCACAGACTTCCCAATTGCCAGGGAACTCCTTCATGCTACTACCTACGCCTCTCCCATATTAAAGCCAATCCACCGCATTTAGCCAAGCCCTCGCAACAATATTTCAAATAAGGGACCTCCTTGAGAATTTTGTTTTCACGTCAAGGAACGGCTATAAAACTCAGGGGGGCCCACCGCTGCAGGCCCGTTAAGGGGTCCTTGTTTCCGGATGAGAGAAATGTATTGATTAGCTCAGAGATAACCCAGCACAAAGTTGGTCTCCAAACAACAAAGTGAAAAATGGCGCTACCTACCCTGCTTGTAACGAAAAATGTCAGACTTTGCTTTTATCCAAGACCTGCAGAAAGGTTACAGTATGACACTTGGGGTATCCTCTGAACCACCGCAAGATACTCTGCTACACTGGATGCAAGCAACACCAGATCCCTGTAATGTAGAAAAGGATAGGCTTGGAATCTGCTAGTTTGATTGGACCCCTCCTTCCTAGGTTTCATTCCTGGCCCTTTCAGGGTCATACTAATCCGGTGAGCAAATATACAGCAACTTTTAGAGATTACCATGTGTAGCTGGGTGCAGCTGGCTGTGTAATCTCCTGCCCCCACTCACCCCAACCCCCCCCCCCCCGACCACCACTGTGCTCCAGGTTGACTACACAGCACAGGAGTATTGAGACTCCTAAGTGTGTGGAAAGCTGTGGGTTTCTTTTCTCCTTGCTGCTGCACTGAGACCGGCACTGCCATGTGTGTGCTCTCCAGCCACTCATCTGCTTGCCACTCCCCCTGATAGGACTGGGCTTTCTTCCACATCCCCTGCCCCTGCTTTGCATTGCTGGCTGTGAGCTTGTCTGTGTACAATCCCCTGCTAGTTCCTACACCTTCCTTATCCCTCTTGGCAGCAGTGAAGAGCCAAACAGAGGGTATGGGAGTCAGCTAATAGGAACTTCATAGAGGGATTTGCTGTTCAGCAGGGCATCATGGGACATGTACTACACAGGCAGCATTATCAAATAAGAATGAATGGCTGCAAGAACTACAAAGTAGACAAATCCCTGCACACAAAAGGTGGAGAGAACTCAGCTTTTCCCAGGCAAATCTGGAGAATATGGGTCATTTTACAGAGTAGAAGCTGAACCACACAGATGTGTTGCTTTTGCATTTATCTTGTCATACCATCAGGGCATGTGATTGGTCCCAATTGGACAGGTTAGGGATAAAGTTGTGGAGAAGTTTAAAGCAGGGTTAGGCTTTATGGAAGAGTGGCAAAAAGAAAGCCATTGTTGAAAGAAAGCATACATAGTTGTGTTTGTAGTTTGCGAGAAGCCATGTGGGGGACACAGCAAACATGTGTGTAGCGGGGACAGTTTTTGCCTCTCCAAAGACATATTGATTCACAATGTTATTCTATGGACTGGTGTTGTAAATAGGTACAAATAAGGAAAAATATTGCGCTAACCAGGGTAAAAAGAAAACTATAAATGAAACTAAAAACTAAAGCGGCTACACTACAATTTGACAAAGATTGAATAGAAATGTGGAAAAAATGTAGCGCTGTGAAACATAAAAATAATAATGACAACATAAATGCTGAATGAATGGTGTAGTCCCAACAAACCACGTGAGTGGAAAAAGTCCTGGTAGGGAAATGTTGAAATACATCAATAATAACACAAAAAAAACATATATAAAAGTCCATCCACGAATGGGAAATCAGTAGATGAAAAAAGCACTGTACTTCATAGATCCTCGGATAGGATGACACTTGAATCAAAAAACAGAAGTGGTATGCTCTTACCGGAACAGTAGGACCTGTCTGTCATGAACAGCAGATCGGTACAGCCTGAGAACTCCTTATGGCACAGTCAGCTGGGCTCACTCGAACACAGTAGAAGCGATACAAATCTTCAATGAAAAGCTGGACATGCACAATGTCTTGGTGGAGTTCGGCTGTAATCGAGGCATCACACCAAATGGCTCATTGTGCCAAACAATGTTGACATCCTACAGAACTTCTGACTGTCACAAACTTCTCTATGATCATCAATGTGTGTCAACTGGAGCCCGGGAGGCTGGCAAAAGTCCGGTTGACTTGATTTCTAAACCCAAATGCTGGATTCTTTTTCCACCTTCATCGCTTGCTACCAAAGCCCGCAGCAGCAGCAGCAGACCCCCGGCAGTTGAGTGTGGAGGGCGTGTTGGGTGAAGTTGTTATTGCTTTATCCTTTTAAATGCACATGAGATCCCGGGCTTTGGTAGCAAGCGATGAAGGTGGAAAAATAATCCAGCATTTGGGTTTAGAAATCAAGTCAACCGGACTTTTGCCAGCCTCCCGGGCTCCAGTTGACACACATTGATGATCATAGAGAAGTTTGTGACAGTCAGAAGTTCTGTAGGATGTCAACATTGTTTGGCACAATGAGCCATTTGGTGTGATGCCTCGATTACAGCCGAACTCCACCAAGACATTGTGCATGTCCGGCTTTTCATTGAAGATTTGTATCGCTTCTACTGTGTTCGAGTGAGCCCAGCTGACTGTGCCATAAGGAGTTCTCAGGCTGTACCGATCTGCTGTTCATGACAGACAGGTCCTACTGTTCCGGTAAGAGCATACCACTTCTGTTTTTTGATTCAAGTGTCATCCTATCCGAGGATCTATGAAGTACAGTGCTTTTTTCATCTACTGATTTCCCATTCGTGGATGGACTTTTATATATGTTTTTTTTGTGTTATTATTGATGTATTTCAACATTTCCCTACCAGGACTTTTTCCACTCACGTGGTTTGTTGGGACTACACCATTCATTCAGCATTTATGTTGTCATTATTATTTTTATGTTTCACAGCGCTACATTTTTTCCACACTGTTGTAAATAGGTGTTTGGCACCATCTAGTGGTGAGAATGTGGAATGGACGGCACCATCTTTTGGTTTTTTTCAGGAGTGATGTGAAGGACTTACCCATGAACACTCGGGGCTGCAAGGCATGCTGGGAAGGTGATAAAAGGTTTGGTGGTGGCCATTTTTAGCTCTCTCTGGTTCCTGGGACATACGCCCTGGAGGAGCTCTCTCCCTCTCTCTCTCTCCCTCTTTCGGTGCGATCTACGGAATTCCGGCCTACTTTCTGCAGAAGCAAGCCATCGATCTCAAGAAGGGTGACGGAGGACTTCCGATCGGCTCTGGAGGAGAATCAGGCAACCGGATGATTGCTAGAGACCGGACTGAGACCATGAGGAGTGAAGGCATCCATCCGCCTGGACCTCGTATGGAGTGAAGACATCCATCCGCCTGGACCTCGTGTGGTGAGAGGGCTCATGCCCAAAGTCTTGTACTGTTTGACACACATCTAGGCTGCCTTGGTAGTGTTGCTGGGACTGATAGTTCCACGCTGTCGCGGTGTGCCATAAAGCCACACGTGCAAAGGCCTCAAGCCTAAACCAACTGTTGGTGCCGGTCATTGGAGTTGTGCTCCCAGGAGAGAGTGTACAGGTACCTCTCACAGTTAGACTACAGTTTCAGTTTATTTCACACCACTCATTAACCAGAGAGCACTTGGATTACAAATCTTTCTCTTAAATTGCTAGCAGAAGAAAAGAAGATCAGAGACTAGACTGTTCTCATTGCAAGGCCTTGCAGTACTGCTACCATTTACCAGACACTGTCTGAGGTGGGAACATTATGTCCATTACACGCTGTGATCTTATTCTTGTTAGATGTTGTACGTTGCATAGCGTGTTTACTGATTTTTGTATGGTGTGCTGGAAGTGGGAAGGTGCGCAGTGTTGAGTTGTGGCCTGCGCACTAGTCCCACTTGGAGACGCCAAAAGTCCTGCTGATAGGGGAGGACATTAGGGGATTGCTGCCTATAATTTCCTGTAATATTTGTTGCCCACCAAATGTGTTCTCGTGGTTAAGTACAGAATCTATTTCAGTAAAACTAACTGTTGTTTCAGCACAGCCTGTGTATGATTACTTTCCCCTTCAACACCAAAGCTTTATATCTGTATTGCACCACAGCTGTGTCAAGGGGAGTGAGACCAAAAATACTCGGGGGTGTCAAGGCAGAGTACAGGCCCAAATTTACAATCAGCCGCTCCTTCGGGGGTCAGCGCTACATGTGCAAGAAGGTGCTCTGGTCAGATAAGACCAAAATTTTACTTTTTGGCCTAAAAGCAATACGCTATGTGTGGCTAAAAACTAACACTGCACATCACCCTTAACACACCATCCCCACGTGAAATATGGTGGTGGCAGCATCATGTTGTGGGGATGCTTTTCTTTAGCAGGGACAAGAAAGCTGGTTAGAGTTGATGGGAAGATGAATGGAGCCAAATACAGGACAATCTTAGAATAAAACTTGTTAGGCTGCGTACACACAACCAAATAAATCCGATCAAATCGGTCTGACAGACCATTTTGATCAGATTTGTCTGCTGGAGTATATTGGTTTGATCATGTACACACGATCAAACCAAAATCCCCGCTGGCAGACAGCGCGGTGATGTGGCGGTGACGTTGACCCGTCACCAGGAAGTAAAACTCTTCTGCACATGTGTCGAATCCATTCGACGCATGCGCGGGCAGATATGTCTGCTGGTTAGCGTACTAACCAGCAGACATGTCGGATGGACGGGTTCCCAGCAGACAGATTTTAAAGCGTGCTTTAAAATCTGTCTGCTGGAAAAACCCGTCTGTCCGCCCGTACACACGATCAAATTTGTCTGCTGAAACGGTCCGCCTTAGAGTCTGCAAAAGACTTGAGACTGGGGCAGATGTTCACCTTCCAACAGGACAATGACCCTACGCATACAGCCAGAGCTACAATTGAATGGGTTAGATAAAAGCATATTCATATGTTAGAATGGCCCTGTTAAAGTCCAAACCTAAATCCAATTGTGAATCTGTGGCAAAACTCCTTTCGGACTATTGTGCAAAGAAGAATGGGTAAAAATGTCACTCTCTAGATGTGCAAAGCTGGTAGAGGCATCCCCAAGAAGACTTGAAGCTGTAATTGTAACAAAAGGTGATTCTACAAAGTATTGACTTAGGGGGGCAGAATACAAATGCACGCCACACATTTCAGATATTTATTTGTAAAAACTTTTGAAAACCATTTATCATTTTCCTTCCACTTCACAGTTATGTGCCTTTTTGTGTTGGTCTATCACATAAAATCTCAATAAAATACATTTAAGTTTTTGGTTGTAACATGACAATATGTGAAAATGTTCAAGGCGTATAAATACTTTTTCAAGGAACTGTATCTTCAGTGTAAAGAAGAAGTCCTGGGAGTGACTGTTTGGCCCCCCCAGAGCCCTCATCTCAACATCATCAAGTATGTCTGGGATTACATGAAGAGACCGAGACAGACTACATCCACAGAAGGTCTGTGGTTAGTTCTCCAAGATGTTTGGAACAACCTACCTGCCAAGTTCGTTCAAAAACTGTGTGCATACGGTTTGTGTGTACCTAGAAAAATTGATATTGTTTTTAAGGCAAAGGGTGGTCACACTAAATATTGATTTTAGTTGGACTTTTATTTCTGTTCATTTGCTTTCCATTTTCTTGAGTGATAAAAATAAACAAATAACACTTCTATTTATGAAAGCATTCCTAAGCTACAGCATTTTTTTTTACACCTGCCTAAAGCCTCATACACACAATCGGACTTCCATCAGACTTTTCCATGGATTTTGCTCCGAATGGGCGTTGGCCGTGAACTTGGTATGCATACACAAGGCAGGCCTTTTTCAGCCAACTTTCACTTGGATTTTCAGCTCTTACCGCCACCCTTTGGGCAACTTCTGCTATTGTTGTCTGATCTTTAGCATTGGTTCTGAGCATGCATGTTTGTACTTTGGACTTTAGTCCAATGAACTTGTTTACACTCTGTTGGATTGTCCGATCAAACAGGTCCGTTTGACATTTGTTGTCAAAAAGTCTGATCGTATGTATGGGCCTTAAGAGGCATGTCCAATGTTGCCAATGAGTCAAGAAAAAAAATTGGCAAAGAAATCAAAGATGAGACAACTAATTCCATCCGATTCATCTCTATGTTTAATACAAAATATAAACACATTTCCAATATCATTAATAAACATTTTAGTATTCTTCAATTAGACCACCTTTTAGCGCCACTCCTTCCATCTAAACCCCAAATTACTTTTAGAAAAACTCGCACCATACGCAATATTATTGCTCCTAGTAAGATAGCCAAATCCATGACTTCACGTCCCCTAGATATTCGGTCCTACTTTAACAACAAGACAGGTATCTTTAGGTGTGGCAAAAGAGGCTGTTTGACATGCCAATCTATCCCCAAAGGTGGCACAAACATCATTAAAAATAATGATCGCACGTTTCATATCAAACAATTTCTGACTTGTTCTACCGAATATATTGTTTATATATTACGTTGCCCTTGTAATCTATACTATGTGGGACGGACTATCCGTACCCTCCGTATAAGAGTTGGTGAGCACCGACGTCTCATCCACAAGGGTAATGATGAACACAGTGTCCCTAGACACTTTCTACATGTGCACAATAAAGATTATAGGGCGTTAGAGGTACTCGCTATAGAGTCCATTCCTAAAGGGACCCTTACTGATAACGAAAGGTTTGCCCTCCTGTGCAAACGGGAATCCTTTTGGATATTCCAGTTCGGGTCCCTCACGCCGGGTGGGTTGAACGAAGAATTGGACATTTTAAGCATTACTAATTAAATTATATTTTATTAAGCTTAATCCAAATATGAAATTCTTAAACAGCTACTTTTTCATATATCTACTTTTTCATATATATATTTTTCATATATATATTTTTTATGTTTATATTTGCATGTATTTTGCCTTATATATTTTATTTTAATTTTATTATTATTGTCATTTATTTTTATTTTTATTTATTTATTATATTTTTTTTATATATATTTTTGTTTTTTAATATATCAGATTACTTTTATTACTTTTTCTATTATTATTATTTTCATTATTTCTATTATTACTATTATCATCTGCTATCTGCATTATATTACCTTAGTTGTAATGATGGAAGGGTTAAATTGATTAAAATCTGGAAATCCCTCCCCTTCCCTCATTATCCAATCATTATTCAGCCAATGAGCCCATGTGCTCTTATTAGCTTGTTGGGGAAGCTCTGCCGTGACTTTGACAAAGCGTCTGGGACGCGAAACATGTCAGTTGCGGCTCCCCTTTCTTACACCTTAGATGTCCGTGAAGATCTTTTGGAGAATCAAGTAGCATTATTTGTTCAGTTGTGTTGACGTTCTAGCGTCCCTCGCAACGACATCCGTGCGAGCCTTGAACAACTCACGCTGTCTACATCCGCTATTGGCCCGCTCCGTCACATGACCACAGAGGATTGATGTCCGGACGTTAACCCCTGTCCCTTCCTGTGACGCCGCGGAAGTCCCGCCCTCCACCTTGGCTGGTAACGCGGCTGTTTTTGAAGCTATTACAGCCCCGCGCTCAGGCTTACCCACTGTCTTACAACATGACAGGATGAGAATGGTCATCTCTCCCATCGGCGTGGAACCACCATTTGGACCCGTTAGTATCTACTAACCTCCTGCTCATCTATACAGCAGTGGTAAGGACTGGTTGCCGCTGAGCAACACTTGTTCCTGTTACATCTATCCATCTTGTGTCCACCCATAGCCGTCTAGAGGAGAGCTCTCCATAGAGGTATTGTACCTCCCAGCACGTTACTTACGATTTCAAGCCAGTCATTTTGCTACTTCTCTAAAGTGGGTTATTTAACCCTTCCATCACATGCAATTTTTCCCTATGGACTCTAGGTGAACAGTTTTTTTATATTTTTTTATATTTTTATATATATATTCTTAATTCATGATTTCTGTGCAAAACAACTTTTATATGAGTTCTGGACTATTAAATGTCATTCTAAATTCTAATCCATTGAGCGCTGTCTCTGTTGTTTGTATGTTCTTTGCCAATGAGTCATGGTCTACCGGCACACAATGTTAAGATACAGTATTTGTACCTTTACTGCTTTTGCAATAACCATGTTGACTAAGTTAAGTTGTACTTATATGTACCTATTGTGTAAGAACAGAAATCAGTCAAAATCCTTTTAGAATTGTTGAATGTCTAAATAATTGTAACTCTTTTATTTCTGAAAAATTCTCAAGAAAACGTGTTAAATCACAAAAAAAAAAATATTACTACTACTACTACTGCAAACAATAAGGTAAACAATAGAATTGGAAAATACAACATCATTTCATGCCTTATCTGAAATCATAAAATTTTTGTTGGCTGTTGCAGAATATTTGTCATGTATTTTATATGCAGGTACACAGATGGGAAACACCTGGTTCGCAAAAGAGTCATTACACAAAAGCCTCTGTAATTTGCTTACAGACTTTTACAATTGGTAAGTATTCCTTACAACTATAAATTATGTAAAATGAAAGGGTAGTCTTGTTTCCCTATTTGTATGTTTATTTCGTACAGCTTAGTAAAGTGTCTGGTATTCAACTTTCTAAATATTTAGTTAGCTTAATAATCTGTTTAGAGTAATACCTTGTAAACCATGGTCGGAGAAAGGCGGTTGTATACCAAGGCTTTTTGCTCAACAAAGAAATTCTTTTACACTCTATGCTGTAATAAAAAATAAAAAAAAATCCTAAATGACTTATAATGATTTAATGTTTAGAGCATGTATCATTTATATTTATATGGGACCAGATGCTGGAAAAGTTTTAAAATGTTTAAAAATTAAATGTCAAGCAACTAATTTCACATAGCAAACTAGAAATGTACCGTAAGGTTTTGAATTTGTAGTGAGTGTGAATGTATTGTACAGTTTATGATGCTCACAGGAAATTCCTAGCCATTTACAAGACATGTTAGGTTTATATGAAATTGAAATGTTTATTTAATAGTGATTAGCATAACTTATTTTATACATGCATTTGATCAATTATGACATGCATGTGATTTCATGGAATAAAGATATTTAAAATAGATGAATTAAAACACTTTGAATTAATATCAAAATGGTACAAATTATGTAAAAATGTGAATTTCAGTGTAAGTGTATAAATAGCCAAAACATTGTTTTAGTTTTGGATAAATTAGTTCAGGATTTGAATCTATAATGCCCCGTACACACGATCGTAATTTCCGGACTTTTTCCATCGGAAATTCTGATCTTGTGTATGCCCCATCGTAGCAATTCCATCGGAGTTTGCATAGAGAACATGTTCTCTTTTCCTCTGATGGAATTCCATCCGAATTCCGATGTGAATTTGGTCGGACAAAGGTCCGATCATGTGTAAGGGGCATAAGGGTTTTTACTACTGTTCTTTTCATTTGTCTTAGTGAACATTGTTACAGAAACATATGGAAAATTCAAAATAAAGAAGGGAGAGGAAATCCTCCATGGACAGAATAACACATCTCCATTTCCTGTAATCCACATTGCTAAAGTCCCCTGCTTTTGTGCCTGGGCATTCATTTATATGCAGAGGTTTTAATAGGGTTTTCTACATCTTTAATAAACTACTTGTAATAATGTATTTTATTCATCCAAAAATGGGACTGTCCCCTTTTTACATACGTTTAGCCTGCCCCTGCCCCCCCCCCCTCAGGCCCCGTACACACGGCCGAGGTTCTCGCTGAAAATCAGCGAGAACCTGCTGGAATGCACATTCCAGCGAGGACCTGGCCGTGTGTACGGTCTCAGCGACTTCCCGTCGGGAACCGTCGAGCCGAAATAGAGAGCACACTCTCTATTTCCTCGCGGCCCGCCCGGAAGAATGGCTGGTTGCCATTCCCGACGGGCGGGTCGCCGATTTCGACGGCCGGCAGGGAACCTGACGGGCGGAACGATTTTCTGCCCATCGAGATTCCCTGCCGTGTGTACGCGGCCTTACAGTGCACATTTGAAACTGAACATCGCTAAAATGAATTTACCTACCCCTGATTTGATGGCCTAGGGCCATGTTTCTCAATCTTTTTCAGTTAAGGCACCCTTTAAAATTATAGATAATCTCAAGGCATCCTTTAAAATTTTGGACAGTTTTGAGGTACCCCATTCTAAAATGTAAACAACTATTCTAATACTTTTACATAATACAGCAACATCCTAATAAAGGACACCCAAGGTAAGAGGTGATTTATTCTTTCAAAGCAAATACACTTTTGCACACTGGTACTGACTAGTATTTCTATGTTTCTCTTCTCCCTGAGTCTGCTAATGTGACCCCAGACCTGAGGGAGAGGGGAAGAGGAGGGTCAAACATGGATGCTGTGGAGGCAACAGACATCCTCCTTATCAACTGAGGACATTATTGGTTTTAAGGATGCCAATGACTAGAAAGTCATAATGGTGCATAATAATAACTAAAAGGCATGCTTGATTCACCTGCTGGCTTGTATACAATTTTCTTATATTTTAGCCATTTTGCCAAGGCACCCCTGAAAAAACCTCAAGGCACCCCAGTGTGCCTGGGCACCCTGGTTGAAAAAGGCTGGCCTAGGGTAACAGGGAGCTCTTCCAATCATGCACAGTACACACTGCTTGTTGGAGATGTTGTTCTGACATTAGGTAGATACTTCTCTCTTCTCTATGAAAGAAGTAAACACCTCACTACAATTGAATGTTTTCTGTTAAGCCTCGTACACACGGTCGGACATCAAACAAACTTTCCCTTGGATTTTTGTCCGAAGGGAGTTGTCCGGTCACACCCATAGCATACACACGCTCTGACTTTTTCGGCAACAAACGCGAAAGTAGTGACGTTTGGGCTCCTTCTGCTAATCGAGAGTTAGTAGAGGTTTCGTCTGTGTGCATTTGCGATTTTCAGTTTCGTGCAATTTTTTTCGTTTCTGAACGTCCGTTCGTCAAGCAGACATGTTGCGCAGTGGGATTGTGCTAACTTGACCTACAAAAAAAATATAGAAATATGGTTGAATCATATAACCGAAATACCCTAAAGTAAAGACATTTGTTTTTACTCTGTCAGTATCACCAGCAAAGCAGCTTTTAGTATTATCACATTATAAAAAAGAAGAGAATGTGCGCTGCTTTTCTTGATGTTAGAACTTGCCGCATCACGAATGTGCTCTTTCAAATATAAATGCTAGTTTTACCAGACAGAATGCTTACGGCTGGTCTTTGCTTCTGAGCATCCGCGTTTGTACTTTGTAAAAAAGTCAGATTGCTTGCTGTACACACGGTCGGACTAGGCACCATCGGACTCTTGTTGACGTAAAATTTGTCCATTTGCAGACTGAACTTTTTGTCCTATGAAATCCGAAAAAGTTTGTCCGATGGAGCGTACACACGGTCGGACTATTTTGAAAACTTGCTCATTTTGAAGTTGTTGGCAAAAGGTCCGACCGTGTATGGCCCTTTAGTCTGTTCAATTGCTAAATACAAAATTGTGGGACTCAATGTGTTTGAGGACAAGTAGATCGCTCAACCTATGTCTTTATCAATGCCTCAATCCTGTCTCTGGCTACCCATCATTTGTACTTCTCACACAACCACAAAATTAAACTAAATATTGATAGTTCATCCAATGAACCACTAAGCTTTTTAATGCGCTAAAATGTTGACAATTTCCTTTTTAAGAATCATTGTTATAGATAAGTCAGACTTATCTACTGCTTTATCTTAAGCCGCGTACACACGGCAGAGAACCTCGACGGGCAGAACACATCGTTCCGCCCGTCGAGGTTCTCTGCCGGCCGTCGAAATCGGCGACCCGCCCGTCGGGAATGGCAACCAGCCATTCATCCAGGCGGGCCGTCGAGCAAAAAGAGAGCGTGCTCTCTTTTCGCTCGACGGGATTCCCGATGGGCGGGGCGAGCCAGGAGCGTACACACGGCCGAGGTCCTCGCTGGAATGCAGCTTCCAGCGAGGTTCTCGCTGGTTTCCAGCGAGAACCTCGGTCGTGTGTACGCCGCCTTAGTCTGTTTATGCTTGGTTATAGTTATTCTTGAATAATAATATAATAGCTAAGAGATGGTATCGATAAAGTGCATCTCTTGCTTAAAAAAACTTTCACCCTCTCTAGGTGTCCTAGTGACTTTTGTCACTGGGACAGACCTTTAGGGAAAATTCACTGCAACAGGAGGTGAAGTGAAATCTTTTAATGTAGTAATGCGTTTGGAGAAACATATGTTTAGGAGGAGATTTTCTTTCACTTCTTATAGTGTCTCTGAGGAAAATAAATTAAAATCTCCTCAATGGGAAAAAAAATGAGAGGATGATGTTAGGTTAGATTGGCTGTCCATTATCTACATTCGTCCATACACTTCTGTTTACAAACGGTTGAAAACAACATCTCCACTAGAGTGTTAAAGCATGCAGCCTACCAGTATGTATTTGGATTGTGGCAGGAAACCAGATTATCTGGAAGAAGCTGACACAAACTTGGAAAATAGGAAGGGTAAACAGGTAGAATATACAATTACAACCATAAAAATCTATTAACAGTTAGAACTGTAAGGCTACTATATTCTTAAACTACCACACTGCCCATTGTAAACAGCAGAACCTTCACCACAGACCATTCTCCCATGATTTTCACCTAAAACCACTTAATTGCACACTCACTGCGTAGAGAAAACCATTATGGAACTTATTAGAAGAAGATTCTGGCTTTGAGTAGCCTGGCTTAGCACCATCATGGGGCTCTCCTAAGCCTACATCAAGTATTATAAATGAATGTAAATAAAACTAACAAAGAGCTACACTTACATAGTTAGTAATGGAAGACAGATTTCTTCCTTGTCGTTGTTGTCTCCTTAAAAAAGACAAACTCAAAGGGCTTGGGTACTTCTTGTTGCTTGGTCTATTGATTTACTGTATTTTAAATTATTAACATCTGTTCAGCATTCAGGGAGCTACAGTAACAGTCCTTTTAGTTACACAATATTATGTAAGATTTGGGGGGAAAAAGATCAAAACTAATCTCCGCTTTACTTTTTTCCATGACCCATGATATCGCAATCTAATGTGAACATTTTCCTTGAAGGAAAAAGGAAATCTTAGATACAGTAATCAAGATCTTTTTTTTTTTTTAAAGAGCACAAAATAAATGAGCATATAATCATTCAAGCCCATACAGAGAATCAATTTTTTATAAATTTGCATTCCAGATGCTGGAGGTATATTTTTAATGCACAAAGGGGTTATATATCAGAGATTTTCATACCAATTTTAGTGTTGATTGCTATTGATACATTGCTGCTGATGCATTTGTTAGATGTGTAAACTCCCCTTTGTACATGTTTAAACATGTGTTCTCAATCTGCAGGAAAAAAACAAAAACAAGCCTATAAAAACACTTTAAAATTACAGTATATAGAATTTCAGCTAGTTTTCTGGTAAAAATGATGTTGCAAGAAAACCTTTAAAGGCTGGCATAATTTATTCTGAAAAACGCTAAGTCCTGGTATACACAAACCTGTCAGACAGCAAAGCCAGGTTGGTGACCTGAACGTTCCCTACTGAAACTAAGCAATACAGCTTGGTATCTTCTATAACAGTCTGTAATTGGGCTGTGAAAGAGCAGTAGCACAGTATTGTGTTATTTGTCCTGTTAGAACAGTGGTCCTCAACCTTGGGGCTGGGACCCCCTCGGGGGTCGAATGATGATTTGCCAGGGGTTACCAAATTCTGGGCTGTTCCTGAAGCCCACACTGCTCACCCTTCTTTTTCTCAGCCACCCAGCTGGGCTGTTCCTTGAGCCCCGGCAGCCCAATCAGCCTCTTTGCAGTCGCCCAATCAGTTCACGGCATGGCTGGGGGGCAGAAACTAGAGGTCAGCTGACTGGTGAGGAATGTGAAGTGGAAGGGGCTGAAGGAGACCCTATCTCCTGATTTCAGCTTAGGTGTCACTGTTGTGAGACATCACAAAGCCAGAGACACATTGAAGCCGGAGACACAGATGGCCTTGATCAAGAGCACCTAAGTTGGCTGATCAGAACTCCCCTCAGCACTGCCACTTATCCCATTCCCCCCCACCAAGGAGTAATAGAAGGAATAAAATAAAATAGAGAATACATGGAAAGAGGGGGAGGAACAAAAGGAAAAGGATGAGAAAGAAAAAGTAAGACAGCTAGAGAGAGGGATGGGGAAAAAAAAACAAGAAATTAGGATCGAGAGAGAAAAAAGGGAAAGAAAAAAGGAGAAACAGTGATACATCCTAAAATGTACCATAAGGGGTTTTAATATTGTACGAGTGAAAAGGACTCATGGAGCGCTAAATGTCCATGGGTTAAGGGCACAAATTACTTGTCTTGCCTTGGGTGCTAACAATCCACACTACGATTTTTTTTTTTACTGTTAGGGGTCCCCACAACTTAGAAAATGTTATTAAGGGGTCACGGCGCTAGAAAGGTTGAGAACCACTGTGTTAGAATGTTCTTTGCTAATACATATGCAGTGTGGAATAACTACTGTATTTATTGGCATATAACACTCACTTTTTTACCCTGAAAATAGAGGGTAAACTGTGCCTGCGTGTTATACGCAGGGGGCTGTGGAAAGTTTTTTTTCCTGAAACTTCCATCTTAAAATTAGGGTGCGTGTTATACGCCTGTGTGTGTTATACGCCGATAAATACAGTAGTTGGCTTCTAGCAGTACCTCTTTCTCTCCCACAGAGTGTTTTTGCATCTGTTGATACTAAATCAAAATCATGTACTTATACTAGCTGCGTTTCAAAATACATTTTTATATTAAATCTGCTCTGATGACAACCGTCTAAGGCCTCTGCTAGACCGTTTCAGCAGACAGATTCGATCGTGTACGGGCAAACAGACGGATTTGGCCACCCAACAGATTTCAAAGCATGCTTTGAAATCTGTCGGCTGGGAACCCGTCCGCCCGACATGTCTGCTGGTTAGTATGCTAACCAGCAGACATGTCTTCTCGCACACGCGCCAAATGATTTCGACGTATGCGCGGAAGTGTTTTACTTCCTGGTGCGGTGACATGGCGGCGTCAACGTTACCGCCACGTCACCGACACGTCGGCGCGCTGTCTGCTGGCGGGGATTTTGGTTTGCTCGTGTGTACACGCGAGCAAACCAAAATCCCAGCAGACAGATTTGTTCAAATCGGTCGGTCCGACCGATTTGAACAAATGGATTTACTCGTGTGTACGAGGCCTAAGAAGGGAATTTACTTTCCATCAATTTCCTTGACAAGATCCACGCAGCAAGGGAACACTGCCAGAGGTTGTAATCTTTCCTCACTCTATCCAAAACTAAAAAGAAGTTGACGAAGTTAAATAGCTGGAGTTCAGCTTTTTGGAAAATATGTAGTAGAAATGAACTCCTAGTTTGATCTGAACCCATGCTGGGACCAGCAAGCAGGGTACCCTCTCCTTGTTGAGGGCATATGGCCTGATATGGTTCAAGGTAGGAAGCACATGTTCCTTCCCTCTGTCTTTCCCGTACTACTAGGCTGCATGCTTGGAAAAGTTGCCTGATATATAGTAGATTAAGGCCATCTCATTCTGCTTTCTTTACAAACATACAAATGTAAGCAAACGTGCAAGTATCCTTCCTCAGCAGTGGGACACAACCATGATGCCCCCCGGCCCATGCTCACAACTCGGGAACGGCGCAATCAGTGAAATTGGAAGTGGACCCGGGCAACTTAGTGAACTACGCTGACAGCATAAATAGACAGACACAAACGCACTTCCTTTGCAAAAGTACATCCCTTTGTATCCCTTCCTATACAGCAAGGTGCTTTTGTTCTGTTGTTTATTAGCGTTTGTTTGTTTGTATGTGACGTGTCTTTGAGATATTTGGGGACTGTTTTGCAGAGTGATTTTTGTCTTTTATGTGTTTTATTTGTTGTTATTTTGTTTAAATTATATTTTTGCTGGGCATTTTTTATTTTTGCTCGTCAATTTTTTAGTTTTTTTGGTTCTGTTTGTGTATGATTTGGGAATGTGGGGGTGACATTCCTGCCGGAAAAGGGGTGTCACCCTCATTTGTGGTGGAGAAATGATCCCCAGGTCTGTGTGAATGGTGTATGAATGTACAGTGACATAATTGGAGCCGTGGCATGGCGTTGCTGCTCACAAGTCCTGCATGGTGGGCTTGTGCCAATCCAATGTGACGAGGATGTGGTGTCTGTGCTAGGGACCACAGTGGTGTGCATGCATGCATTCTCATTGTGCCATGATTAATGTGTGTGTTTAACGTGCAAAGATGCCTAATATGAGCTGTCTCCTGGCTGCTCTTCCCTCAGAAGACGGGGTAGCCTTGGTTAGGGAGGTTCCGTAGAGGAGTCATGAGATGGGGTCCCAGTGCATATGCAGAGTCACCCTGAAGGGATAAGACAGGAGGATGTTAGTAGTGCATGTGCCCCTTGTGATTTCAGCAGTGGCGTAACTAGAACCTTCAGGGCCCCAATGCAAGAAACCATGAAGGGCCCCCCTGACCACCCGGACAGGGCTCTTTTGTCCGAGCACGGTGGCGGAACAACAGGACCCGGTCGCTAGTGGGTGGCTGCATATAAAGGAACCGATTTCTCCATTCCGCCTGCTTCTCCTCCTCTCCCTCCCGCAGGCATTCAGTGGCTGCAGAAGGAAACTGGAGAGATTGGTTCCTCTATGCCAGTGTTTCTCAATATTTTTCCAGCCAGGGCACCCTTGAAGTATACTCTTAGGTCAGTGAAGGTGAACCTTGGCAACCCAGGTGTTTTGCAACTACATTTCCCATGATGCTCAACTGCACTGCAAAGTGCATGAACATCATGGGATATGTAGTTCCAAAAAATCTGGGGTGCCAAGGTTCGCTATCACTGCCCTAGGTGAATGGGGCTGCACTGCAACCACCCTGCAACTGTGTGCATTGCAGCTTAGTGATGATGCATTTAAGGGGTTAAAACAGGCAGTCAGGAGGCAACACATTGCCTCTTTACCAGCTGTCAAATGCTTCTGAAAAGCGATCTGAGCATGGATTGCTTTTCAGTGGAACAGCATTTTTTTGCTAGTACTATGAACAAGCAAAAAAATAAAAAAATCGGTTCTGATTGTACACATATAGGGGGTCATGTAAACACACATAGGCCCCGTACACACCATTAAATAAGTCTGTTCAATTCGGTCTGTCAGACCGATTTGATCAGATTTGTCTGCTGGGCTGTTTTTGTTTGATCGCTGTACACACAATCAAACCAAAATCCCCGCCGGCAGACAGCGCGGTGACGTAGCGATAACGTTGACACCGCCACGTCACCGCACAAGGAAGTAAAACACTTCCGCGCATGCGTCGAATCCATTCGACACATGTGCGGGCAGATATGTTAGCGTACTAACCAGCAGACATGTCGGACGGACGGGTTCCCAGCAGACAGATTTTAAAGCATGCTTTAAAATCTGTCTGCTGGCAAAATCTGTCTGTCCGCCCGTACACACCATCAAATCTGGCAGACCGATTCGATCGTGTTTACGCGGCCATACATACACATACACTGTTTATATACATATATATATAAATGCACATATGCACACACATATAAACCAGTGGTGGCTGGTGCTCAACATTTTTGGGGGGGGGGGCGCAAGCAAACTGAAAAATTCTTTAAAAAAAAATTGCAGTCTCACTGTGCCCATCAAACGCAGCCACTATGCCCGTCAAATGCAGCCACTGTGCCCATCAAACGCAGCCACTGTGCCCGTCAAACGCACCCACTGTGCCGTCAAACGCAGCCACTGTGCCCGTCAAAAAACACAGCCAGGGGGTGGGTGGAGAGAGGGGGGCGATGCCCTGCGCTCTTATGGACGCACCACCACTAACACATACATTCACACTCACATACACACATGCACACACATTCATACACTTATGGCATGCACACTCGCATACATGAACACACACATACACATATAAACACACACATAAACACACACACACATATAAACACACACATATGAACACACACACATAAACACACACACACACATGAACACACACACATACACATATAAACACACACACATATGAACACACACACATATGAACACACATAAACACACACACACATAAACACACACACACATGAACACACACACATATGAACACACACATAAACACACACATATAAACACACACAGTAGATAAAAACGTCTTACCTTAGCAGTTCTTCCTGCCGGGTACTGCACTGTAGGGGGAGACAAAGAGCACACACAGTGCTTTCACAGTGTAATGAATGTGACGAGCTCTCCACACACAGTGCCGATTACAGCTCGGCCTGGAATCGGGAGCTCGTCTTTGTTTCTCCCCTCAAAGCACTGTATACAGGGGGCCCTCGAGGGCCCCTTACAGCAAGGGCCCGGTCGCCATGGCGCACTCAGCGACCCCTATAATTCCGCAACTGGATTTCAGCATCATGAGGGGGGACAGTCATGCCTGCCACCCATGTCACTCACCAACCAGCCAGCTGTCCCCATACATGTTCTGTTCAAAATCTGTGGGGATGGGGCTATGATTGTATATGTAGCTGTCATGGGTGTCATGGGTGGTGTCATGTGTTGGGCTCCTGCAGGGTTGTGGTTAATTCCAGGATGGCATGAGGGGTGAATCTGAAGATGCGAGACACCTCAGAATCACTCATGCCAAAGATGTCTATGCGTGTGTGATATATCAAGTGAAGAGTGAGGGGCTTGTATCAGATTAGAATATTATATCCATCAAGGTTTTAAAGGGCTATTGAAAGATAGTGAGACCGTGTTTGTAATTTGTATGTATGTTATGTATTGATGTATATATGTATGTATATTTTTTGTAAAAATGTTTCTTAAAGCAAAGAAATTTTTTTTGTAAAAAAAAAAAAATCCTCTCCCGTGCCCTCCTCCGTGCCCTCCTCCATGCCCTCCTCCTTCTTTGCTCATCTAAAGTCAGTAGTATAGCTATGAGCATGGATGCCACTGGCATGTTGGCATACAGATTGTTGGGCAGCAAGTGTGACTGCTCAGCTCCTCACTAACAGTGTTGCTTTCTCTGACATGTAGACGAATTGTCTAATTTTAGACCACCTTTTATATGGTCTAATTTTAGACAGGCCATTCAGCTGTTGCACACAGCGCGTAGCCTGCGCTGCACCAACATTCTTTTGTGGATCCCCGTAACTCCCTCATTAGCATATTTGAATAGCAAATCAATGGTGTGTCTAGCGCAGTTGATTTCTTGCGTATCTCGTTTTAGGGATGCGGAGTATCGAAACGCATGCGCAAATTTTGACTTTCGCCGCGCATCTCCTGTTACGCCGGCGTAATCGCTCTGTGAATCTGGCCCACAGTGCTTATCTATATTTTAAAAACTCTCCTCCCAAGTTTTACAATGGGTTATTTGCTTAAATCAGTTCAATATCCCATACTTTTACCAGATTATCTGACCCATGCAAATAATACAAGTCCAATAAAGCTTTTTATCCACCACATCTCTGTGTCTTCTTCAGTTATGCTCCTTGACTTATTATCATGATATATTCCCAAAATATAGAAATTTATATAGAGTAATACCTTTTGCTTATATAAATGAATTATCTAATATTGTGCATACATATGTATAAGGCCGCGTACACACGAGGGGATATGTCCGCTGAAAACGGTCCGATGGACCGTTTCAGCAGACATCTCCGCTCGTGTGTATGGGCTAGCGGACAGATTTCTCCACCCGACAGATTTCAAAGCATGCTTTGAAATCCATCCGGTGGGAATCTGTCCGCCCGACATGTCTGCTGGTTAGTACACTTACCAGCAGACATGTCGTCCCCCACCGCCGCCGCGCCGCCGCCGAATGGATTCGGTGCATGCGCGGAAGTGTTTTACTTCCTGGTGCGGTGACGTGGCGGTGACGCGGCGGCGTCAACGTCACCGCCGCGTCACCGCCACGTCACCGCGCCCGCTGGCGGCGGGGAATTTGATCCGATGGTGTGTACACGCCATCGGATCAAACTCCCGATCGGACATATCCGATGGAAATGGTCCGCGGACCGTTTTCATCGGATATGTCCGATCGTGAGTATGGGGCCTAAATCAGCATGCTTTTCAAACCACTACTTGTATTTGTATCTGTTTCACTCCCCCTATTTTCTTAACAAACTTTAAAACGTATATCATTCACATAATTATCTTCCTCCAATTTCTTCCTTTAGACCCCTTTCACACTGAGACGCCTTGTAGGCGCTATAACATTAAAAATAGCGCCTGCAAAGCACCCTGAAAGAGCGGCTCCAATTACTCCAGTGTGAAAGCCCGAGGGCAAGCAGCATCTTTGGAACACTGAAGGAGCGGTGTGTACACCGCTCCTCCACCACTCTTGCCCATTAAAAAGAATGGACACTGCGGCCAAACTGCCGGAAAAGCGTCGCTGCGAGTGCTTTTAACCCCAGCTAGTGGCTGAATACCTCCGCAAAAATGATGGTACACCGACAACGCCGCCCATGCCTCAGTGTGAAAGCGGCCTAAGCCTCCTCTCATGAATTTCCTGAAAGAAAAGATATAGAAAAACAGCAACAGTGTAATATGTACACACCAAAACAAAACAATAATACGTATTGTGCCCACATTGTTAGTTGCCTCTATATTGTGCAAAATAACTTCCCTCATGTTTATTCACACCAGCATGAACCTTTCCCATGCTCCAAAACCCCTAAAAACCTTCTCACTGTAATCCAGGGAAACGTGGATTAAGATCTCCCCCTTAAAGCACTGTTCACTATGGTATTCTAAATTCAGTACTCTCCAAATATTTGGTTGTAATAGGACATGCAAGAAAAGAAACAGGCCAATAAACAGGCAGAAAACCCCAGTAACGTTTATTAGGTCTAGAATGCTTGCAGTGGTAAATTGATTAAATTTCCCCAAATCAAAGATGGCGGAATGGGCACTCCTGGTGCTGGCGCTAGTGTCTGATTTCACCAACTGATGCTTTTCATCGCTTCAACTTTTCCAATGTTCCTGATCACCACCACACCAGTACAGTGTTGCCTCTGCTGCTACCTGTACTAACCCTAGCCTGTTTTGACCACGTTTCTGCCTGTTACATGGACTGATCCTTTGCCTGTTTGCTGACAATGTCTCTGCCTGTAGCTTGAAATAACCCATCTGCACATCTGACTGACTATGTTCCTAGGTCCCAGACATCCCCTATGGACAACTGCACTCTTGGAACTACAGGGATTCTTTTGTTGTTCCTTTCTTCAGCATTCTGTACTTCCAGGTCAGTGAGCATGGCATCCCTGGGGGCATCCATGTATCAGCTGGCTAGTCTTGCTTGGCTTATAGGAAGTAGGACTGGTATGGATGGCGCTACACTAAGCTATATTCCCTGATCAGTCATATAGAGGCGACTGTAGCGGAGTACAATATTAAACTCCACGATCTCCACTGGTAACCAGGGTAAATCCACAGTCAGCATTGAAAAGTAAGGCAATGTCCCAAATCTCCCCAGTAACCGGACAACACACAGCTCTGAGAGTCAACTGACTTTTTATTCACAGGCTTCCATATTTATAGAATTCCCCATGCAAGGGGTTTCCAAACAGCCAAATAGATTTAACAGGGGTAATACAGGGAGGACCAGATGGGGAACTTAACATTTTGGATAATTCTCCCATCAGGCATTGCTGCACGAGGGAAAAGTCGGTTGATAGCTGGGGTCTGGAGTTATGTGTTGTGGGAGTTCGGTTTAAAACTGCCGAACACCGATTGGGCAACATAAAACAAAGTACTTGAATGCTAGTGGCTTACGGCTGCCAGCATACCAATTACTATGCCCACATAAGACCCAGCAGAATACATAGCATATCATACAGACAACCTTTTGACATGTAACGTCCAGCATTCCAGAAGTGGCTAGGTTTGCCACAATGCTCCCCCAGAACCAAGCCGGCATACACAGTCTGATCCCAACGGATCGGCTTGGGAATGTCCGGGGAAGTACTCACAGATCACTTTTCAAGTTCAGTTTGTCTAGATAACCCGTCGGCGTTACCGTTTTGCTTCCCTGGTCGGTAGTGGATTGTAAAGTCAAACGGCTGCAGCGCCAAACTCCAGCGCAGCAGCCGGGCATTGTCCCCCGCCACACGGTTTAGCCACACCAACGGGTTGTGATCTGTGAGTAGCGAAAAAGGTTGTCCATACAAATACGGCTGCAACTTTTTGAGGGCCCAAACCACGGCCAGGCATTCCTTCTCAATGGCGGCGTAGCTTACTTCTCGTGGCAATAACTTTCGACTCAGGTAAGATACGGGGTGTTCTCCGCCATCGGCTCCCACTTGGCTCAGCACTGCTCCCATTCCAAACATTGAAGCGTCTGTGTGGACAAGAAATCTTTTAGTTGGATCAGGAGCAGCAAGTACAGGGGCATTAGTTAGAGCAGTCTTTAGTTGTTGGAATGCCTGATCACACTCTGGGGCCCAGACAACCTGTCGGGGCAGGTTCTTGCATGTCAAGTCAGTTAAGGGTTTGGCCAGAGCACTATAATTGGGTACAAATTTTCTATAGTACCCCGCGGTACCTAGAAACGCTAGCACTTGGGTTTTCATCCTGGGGGTGGGCCATTTAGCTACGGCTTCAACTTTAGCTGGTTCGGGTCTCTGTCGCCCGCTCCCCACCCGGTGGCCCAAGTACTGCACTTCGGCCATCCCTATATGACACTTGCTGGGTTTCTAATGCGATCTAGAATGGCCCCTATGTGTTGTAGGTGCTCTGCCCAGGTCTGGCTAAATATGGCGATGTCGTCTAAATAGGCACATGCGTATTCCTGGAATCCGTCCAATAACCGATCGACCATCCGCTGAAAAGTTGCCGGAGCGTTCTTCATCCCGAATGGCATGACCCGAAATTGATACAGGCCAAAAGGGGTGACAAACGCCGACTTGGGGATGGCCTCCTCAGCCAGTGGAATCTGCCAGTATCCCTTACATAAGTCTATGGTAGTGAGATACTGGCCCCGTGCCATCTTATCCAGCAGCTCGTATATCCGGGGCATCGGATAGGCATCAGACACCGTTTTGTCATTTAGCCTCCGGTAGTCGACACAGAAACGTGTCGTGCCGTCCTTCTTTGGCACCAGCACTACTGGCGATGCCCAGGGGCTATCGGAAGGTTCGATAACCCCCAGCTGCAACATCTCGTCAATCTCAGTTTTCATATGCATCCTGACTGCTTCAGGGACACGATATGGGGTTTGCCGCATGGGTAGCTGTCCCGGGGTCTCGACTCGGTGAGTGGCCAGCGGAGTGTACCCAGGTAAATTGGAGAAGGTAGCCCCTTTAGCTACAATCAGCTCTTGTACCTGGGCACGCTCCTGAGGGCTTAGCCGCTCCCCCAGCTGAACCCCCTTGGAGGGCTCCGTCTGTCCCTCCTGTTCTAAGAGGTCAGGTAGTGGCAGATTCTCCTGATCCTCCGAGGCGGAAGTGCTCTCATGGTATGGTTTGAGCATATTCACATGGAGCATGCGTCTCTCCCCTACCCCTGAGCAGGGACCAATCACATAGGTGGTGTCACATTTCTGTTCCACCACCTGGTATGGGCCTTGCCAGATGGCCTGCAGCTTGTCTGTGTGGACCGGTTTTAAAATCAAAACCTTTTTTTCCACCTGAAAGCTGCGGTCTCTGGCTTCCCTATCGTACCAGCGGCGCTGACGTTGTTGGGCCGCCCGGAGGTTGGTGCGCACAGCCTGGGTTAGCCCCTCCCAATGCTCTCTAATTAGGTCTAGTGGCCCTCGCACCCTTCTCCCAAACAGTAATTCAAAAGGGGAAAACCCTGTTGACTCTTGGGGTACCTCTCTATAAGCGTAGAGCAGATGGGGTAGAAAGCGCTCCCAGTCTTTATGAGCCTCTCCAAATGTACGGAGCATCTGCTTCAGCGTACCATTAAATCTTTCGCATAGACCATTGGACTGGGGGTGGTACGCCAAATTTACTATTGGCTTAATGCCACATATCTTCCATAGTTGTTGGGTTACCTCGGCGGTGAACTGGGTGCCTCTATCGGATATGATTTCTTGGGGAAACCCCACCTGGAAAAATATTTTTCATTAAGGCCTCTGCCACAGTTTCGGCATGAATGTTGGTGAGACCTATAGCCTCGGGGTACCGGGTGGCATAGTCCACTACAGTTAAAATATATCTTTTCCCGGAGGGACTGGGTTTTGGTAAGGGCCCCACTATATCTACGGCCACCCTACTGAAGGGTTCTTCAATAATGGGAAGAGGACATAACTTGGCTTTGTGGCGGTCACCTCGCTTGCCTACTCGCTGGCAAATGTCACAGGAGGTGCAGTATTGCCTCACATCCTTGGAGATTCCTGGCCAGAAGAAAGCGTGGGTCAACCTGTATCGGGTACGTGTCATCCCCAGATGCCCAGACAGGGGAATGTCGTGGGCAATCCGAAGCAGTTCTTGCCTATACTTCTGGGGAACCACTAACTGTTTAGTCGTTACTGTGGCCGACCCTCCCACTCCTCTTTCAGTAATGCGGTAAAGTAGCCCTTTCTCCCAGGTGTACCGCTCCCCCTCTAGCCCAGCCTGGTCAGCGTGTACCCTGTCCCTGTATACCTGTAGCATGGGGTCTGACCTCACCTCGGCCTCAAACTTAGTCGGGGTATCCCAGGACATAAGTGTCGTGTGGGGGTCATGGTCTCTTACCGGAGCCTCAGAGTGTGTCGGTGGAACCGTGGTGCGAGCCTGTTGCCGTGTGGTCACTGGATGGGCTTCCTGGTATGGGGCCTGGGGTACAAATGCAGAGGTCATCTGGCCCAAGTCATTTCCCAGCATAACATCTGCTGGTAAATTTTGCATGAGGCCCACTTCTACCGTCCCCCCTCCCACACCCCAATCCAAATGTACTTTGGCAATAGGTAGTCGGTACACTGCCCCCCCTGCCACTCGTACTGCCACGGATCCGCCAGTGTGTGCCGAGTCAGGGACCAAATGGGGTGCTATCAAGGTTAAAGTAGCTCCTGAATCCCGAAGCCCCTGGACTTATTTCCCCTCCAAGGTCACTGGCTGTCGATGATGCTGCCAGTTATCCGTGGCTCGGACTGTCATCACCTCATGCAAGATTCCCAGGGGTTCTTCCGCTGGAATGCTCAACATCTCTTGAGTGGCCGGCTCCCGTTGATAATGATGGGCAGCAGCCCTTGGTGCCGGGTTCGGTCGGCCTTGGTTCCAGGCGGGTCTGCCCCGGTTTTGGGTGCACTCGCGTGCCATATGTCCCCACTGTTTGCAGGTGTGGCATTGGATGTTGGCACGTCCGTTATATCTGGAGGGTGGTGGTAAAGTCCCTTGGGATTGACGAAAAGGGGAGGCTGTGAGAGTGGGGGGTGGTAGAGTACTGGGTGGTCCCGTGGGTCGAGGATAACTCTTGGTTAGGGGCCCATGATGTCTCCTCGCATCAAAATGCTGATCTGCTAATCGAGCCACTTCGGTTAGGGTGAGAGGTTTCCTGTCTCGCACCCATTCTTGTGCCTTTGGGGACAAACCGTTGAAGAATTGCTCCAACAGCATTAACTGTCTCAATTCCTCCATAGTAGTAGCTTGGCTGGCTTGTATCCACCCTTGGGAAGCTTGGTCCAGCTTGTGTGCCCATCCAGCATGTGAATCCTTCTCTGGTTTGCGCAGGTTTCTAAACTTGCGCCGGTATGCCTCTGGAGTAATGGCGTATCTCTCTAATATCGCTCACTTCACTTTATCATAATCCTTGCTGTCCTCACTGGGTACAGCGCGATATGCTTCTGCTGCCCGACCTGCCAGCTTGCCTGCTAGCAATGGGACCCATACTGTCCGTTCCAAGTCATGTAAATCACACAGTCTCTCAAAATCCTGTAAATACCCATCAAACTCATCCTTCTCCTCGCAAAACATTTTAAAGGCATGATAGGGAATTTTGGGTTTTACCTGGTTGTAGAATGACCCAGTAGTGGATTCTGCTCGAGACTGTGTATACTGCGGACTGTGTGCCAGCACGTACTCCTGCACATTTGCCATTACCATGTGCAGCATGGCATCTGATATAGGCTGTGGCAAAAATTCCAGCCTGGTCCTCATTTCTCTCTGGTAGAGGGTTTCTTCCATGGCTGCTGGTGGTGTAGCGCTGCGGGCTCTGTCTCCCTCCATCAGTTAGTACAGCTTTGGATTTGTTGCTGGCTACCTTACCCCTGGCTTCTAGCAGTTCCTTTAATGTCTGCCGCTTTAGCCTAGAATAATCCGTCTCCATTTACATTGGTAGTTCACATTGCACGAAGGTTGGATCCCGTCGCTTGCCACCAATTGTAGCGGAGTACAATATTAAACTCCACAATCTCCACTGGTAACCAGGGTAAATCCACAGTCAGCATTGAAAAGTAAGGCAATGTCCCAAATCTCCCCAGTAACCGGACAACACACAGCTCTGAGAGTCAACTGACTTTTTATTCACAGGCTTCCATATTTATAGAATTCCCCATGCAAGGGGTTTCCAAACAGCCAAATAGATTTAACAGGGGTAATACAGGGAGGACCAGATGGGGAACTTAACATTTTGGATAATTCTCCCATCAGGCATTGCTGCACGAGGGAAAAGTCGGTTGATAGCTGGGGTCTGGAGTTATGTGTTGTGGGAGTTCGGTTTAAAACTGCCGAACACCGATTGGGCAACATAAAACAAAGTACTTGAATGCTAGTGGCTTACGGCTGCCAGCATACCAATTACTATGCTCACATAAGACCCAGCAGAATACATAGCATATCATACAGTCAACCTTTTGACATGTAACGTCCAGCATTCCAGAAGTGGCTAGGTTTGCCACAGCGACCATTACAGTACCTTGGTTTTGATACAACTGGTTGATTTATGTGATACACAAGGTACAATGGCCCAGATTCAGGTACATCTGCGCATTATTGGACCGGCGTAGCGCACCGCCTTTCCTCCAACCTGTGAATGTTTTGTGTCATCCACAGATGTGCAGGAGGGTGCAGGGCCATCTGGCCTGAACGCACCATCCCCAGGACAGCAGCCTAATGAGGCCCCCCCAACAAGGCCGGAGTCCGCAGAGGTGGTTCAAGAGGAGGAGGAGAATCATGAGGAGGAGGAGAATCATGAGGAGGAGGAGTCCATGTCAGGCACTGGACATTTGGTTTTTGAGGACTCTTCCCCTCTGGCTGGCAGCAGGCAGCCCTCCCTAAGGGCCCCCCCCCTCCTCCCCCAACATGGCTCCCCTCCCAAGGGCCTCCCCTTCTCCCCGGCCACAAGCATCAGCTGGAGGCAGGATTTCATCCCAGAACACCAGGGGGTTGGCCGATTTCCTGCCCGCCACTCTGAGAAGGGACCAGTTCCTTCAGACCCGCCATCTGGGACAGGTCAGCCAGACATTGGTGCGGATGGAGGAGAGCCTGTCCTCCATCAAGGATACGCTGGGGAACCTGGACTCCCACTCCCGGGCTTTCACAACCTGCCTAAACGACCTGCAGACTACATCAGCAGGCGTTGGGCAGGATGTGAGGGCCCTTACCCAGGCTATCCAGGCCAACACGGCAACACTTGTTGCTGCCCTGGACAGAATAGCCGTGGCCTTGGAGGGCAGGCCGCCAGGTGGGCAGAGATCAGGGGCTGCTCCTCCTGCCGGGGGCGCCCCAGGCGTTGCTCACGTCAAGGGCAATAATTTTTTTTCCCCTCTTTTTTTTTTTTGCTGGTAATTTTTATTTTATTTTTTGGGTTGTGAATGCTGTTTGAATGTGGGGGTGACATTCCTGCCGGAAAAGGGGTGTCACCCTCAATTTTGGTGGAGAAGGGTTCCCCAGGACCAGGGAGAAGTGATCCCCAGGTCCGTGTGAATGGTGTATGAATGTACAGTGACATAATTGGAGCCCTTGGCGTGGCGTTGCTGGCTCA
Organism: Rana kukunoris; assembly: GCA_029574335.1. NCBI lineage: Eukaryota > Metazoa > Chordata > Amphibia > Anura > Ranidae > Rana > Rana kukunoris. The sequence continues at coordinate 77,864 of JAJQKJ010000950.1, forward strand.
CAAGTCCTGCATGGTGGACCTGGTGCCAATCCAATTTGATGAGGATGTGATGTGTCTGTGATAGGGACCACAGTGGTGTGCATTGCATGCATTCTCATTGTGCCATGATTAATGTGTGTGTTTAACGTGCAAAGATGCCCAATGTGAGCTGTCTCCTGGCTGCTCTTCCCTCAGAAGACGGGGACCCTCGTTAGGGGGGGATATGTCTGGTTCAGGGGTCAGGTCATTACGTAGGTCAATCTGCAGGCCCTTTCTTTCTGCGAAGTTGTGCAGCATGCAACATGCACCGATGATTCGGCACACGAAGTTTGGGGAAATACAAGAGGGTACCCCCCAGACTTATCCAGGCATCGGAAACGTGACTTTAGGAGGCCAAAGGTGCGCTCCACCGCACTGCTCGCGTTTGGGCATGTGCTTCATTGTATCTTTCTTCTCCTGGGGTTTGGGGGGTTCCGGATAGGAGTCATGAGATGGGGTCCCGTGGATATGCAGAGTCACCTGTAAGGGAAAAGACAGGAGGATGTTAGTCATGCATGTGCCCCCTTGTGATGTTTGCATCATGGGAGGGATAGTCATGCCTGACTCCCATGTCACTCTCACCAACCAGCCAGGTGTCCCCATACATGTTTCTGATCGAATTCCATTCGGATGTGCATTGATTGTATATGTTAGCTGTCATGGCTGGACCCTGGGTGTTTGGCACGGATGTGCCATATGAGGCCTTGGGCATCGACTATCACCTGTCACGTTGATGGAATGCCAATGCTTCCGATTGCGGTACATGTGCTCTGTCTTATGGGGGGGCTGGAGTGCCACATGTGTGCAATCAATGGCCCCCACAGTGCGTGGGAAATCTGGCAATTCTGTAGAAATCTGTCATTGCCTTCAGCCGCAGGTCCTCAGTGGTGGGTTTGATGATTTGGTTGGCCATGCATCTGAGGATTGCAGGGACAACCTGGTGCACACATCTGCTCATGGAGGATTGTGACATCCCAGCCACCACTCCACGTGTCAGCTGAAAAGAGCCACTGGCAAGGAAATGGAGTGTTGCCAGGACCTTTGACCATTGGCTGCATTGCATGTGAAGCGGTGACAGTGAGCGTGTGTGTGTTGGCTGGTGATGAACTCCTGCATGGTTGTGGTTAATTCCAGGATGACATGAGGGGTGAATCTGAAGATGCGAAACACCTCAGAATCACTCATGCCAAACAGGTCTATGCGGGTGCGGTATATCCTCTCCCGTGCCATCCTCCGTGCCATCCTCCGTGCCCTCATCCTTCTTTGTTCATCTAAAGTCAGTAGTATAGCTATGTGCGACGATGCCCCTGGCATGTTGGCATACAGATTGTTGTGCAACACGTGTGACTGCTGAGCTCCTCACTAACAGTGTTGCTTTATCTAACAAGTAGACTTTTTTTCTCTTTTTAGACCAGCTTTTATATGCTCTAATTTTAAACAGGACATTTTGCTGTTGCGCACACTGCGTCGCCTGCGCTGCCCCAACGTTCTTTTGTGGATCCCCGTAAGTCCCTCATTAGCATATTTGACTAGCAAATCAATGGTCTGTCTAGCGCACTTTTGCGCGGACGGATGCGCCAGTCTAACGATATTACGCGGACCAAAAAAAGTAGATTTTTTGCGTATCTCGTTCTGGGGATGCCGTGCATCGAAGCGCACGCGCACATTTCGACTTACGCACGCGCATCTCCTGTTACGCAGGCGTAATCGCTCTGTGAATCTGGGCCAATGTCTGCAGAGCCGGACTTACCATTGGGCTTGACTGGGCTCAAGCCCATGGGCCCCACCCAATAGGGGGCCCCTCTAAAAGGGGTCCAGAGGTCCACAGGGGCCCAGAGGCCCCCAGGGCCCGGGACAGCAACCCCTACTTTTTTTATTATTTTTTTATCAAAAAAAATAATGTTTTTTTATATATTTATATATATATATATATTATTTTTTTTAATTATTATTAAAGGACTCAGAGGTCCCCAGGGCCCATGTGGCAACCCCCCTTTTTTTTATAAATGTTTATTTTTTTATTTTTGTTTATATTTTTTATTAAAAGGCCCAGAGGTCCCCAGGGCCCCTGGATGGCAACCTCCCTTTTTTTTGCATTTTTTATAAATGTTTTTTTTTTTTTTTTTTTTTTTAGGGGTCTGGAGCCCAGGGCCCCCGGATGGCAACCCCCCCTTTTTTTTTATAAGCAAATTTACGTTTTCTTTATATTTTTTTATAAATGTTTATTTTTTTTTTATTTTTTTTATTATTAAAGGGCCAGAGGTTTCTTTTTTCTTTTTATTAAAGGGGCCCAGAGATCCCCAGGGCCCCGGATGGCTATCCCTATTTTTAATAATATTTTTTTTCTTTATTTCTTCTTTTTTTTGTAAAGGCCCCCCCCTGCTTCTCAATTTGCGGCAGCCCCCCCGCTTCTCATATTCAGGCGGCAGGCGGTTCTCTGCTCCAGGGGGCCCATGCCTTAAGCTGTGTAAGGGGCCCCAAAATTCCTGATGGCGGCCCTGTGCATACCTCCCAACACGCACGGATTCTGCGAGACTTTCCGCTTCTTCCCGCAGTCCCGCGAAAGGGTTAATTTTCCCGCACTGCAATAGGAGGCAGCACGGAAGCAGGAGGAACCGGAGCGGTGTGTGGAGGACTGTGGCTGCTGAAGGGAAGAAAGCCGACATCCGGGCTAATGAGAGGTGAGAGGCACTCCCCCCCCCCGCTCAACAGGGAGAAACCGGAGCGGTGTGGGGATGTCTGCTGAAGGGAAGAGAGACACATTCTGTGCACAGAATGCCACCCCGCTTAACAACTTCAATTGGCCCCCCCCGCTCAACAACTTTAATGCACCCCCCCCCCCCGCTCAACAACTTCGCCCCCGCTCCACCACCCTAAGTCCTGCCCTGAATGTCTGGTATATAATCAGTTCAAAAAGATTCACACATATGGTAATGCAATGCTCAGAAGGAGTTGTAGAATGTGATTTGGGGTGTCATTCCAAGTATGCCCATGCTGTGTGTGAAAAAACGCTTTTTAAATTGACAACTTTGTGTAAAAAAATAATTTTAATTGTCCTTTTGCATTTTCCCAAAAATTAAGTCTTCAAAAGACTTACCATGCTACTTAAAAAATACTTTGGGGTATTTGCTTTTCAAAATGTGGCCATTTTGTGGGTGTTTCCACTGGGCCTTAATGAATGTGATAGGTAGTCAGGAAATTGGATTCGTTATCTACCTCCTTTAGAACTTCGAAAGGTGGTCCTTGAATTTCGGTCTCTTTGTGGCTAGGCTGTGTCTCACACACGTGGTATCCCCATACTCAGGAGGCATAGCAGAATGTGTTTTGGGGTGTAATTGTAAGTAAGTCCATGCTGTGTTTTGAGAAATAATTTGTTAATTTATGACAACTTTGTGAATACAAAAAATAAATTTGAATTTGAATAAAATTACTGTGCCTCTTATTAAATACATTTGACTGTCTATTTTTCAAAAAGGGCTCATTTGGGGGGTATTTGTGCTGTATTTGTGCTGTCCTGGCATTTCAGGGCCTCAAGAAATTAAATAAGCAGTCAGTACATCAGGACTGATCACTTTTCAAATATATACCATAGTTTGTAGACTCTATAATTTCCACACAGATTAAATAGTATACAATGATTTGGGGATTCTTTTTCACCAAATTGATGTAGCAAAATATATTTTGGCCTAAATGTATGAAGAAAATGTTATAATAATACACTGTATAATATATAAGATTTATATATATATCACTTTTTAAAAGCAACATGAACAGACATAAAAATGTGTTTTCTTTAGTGGAGTAGTGGAAGACTAGACACCCAGACAGATTTTTATCTCTTCGGTATCCCTGTTGAAGATTTCTCCTCGCTGCCTCTCTTTTAAAACCATTGTTACCAGGGCAGCAAGTAAGGATACATCTTTCTTACAAAGCTCCTAATAGCAGTAAAAACCAGACAGGAGTTCAAATCCTTTCCCATGTCTTAAGTTTTTTTGATTTGACATACACTATACATTGTGTCTTATCTCAAGAACAAACATGGTATACACAGAATTTCAGTTTGCCACTTAAATGTCTTTTTTTTTTTTTTTAAGTACTGACAAATACCTCCTGAACACCTGCAAACTGCTGCTCTACAACTTCTGAAAAGTGATCTATCATAGGTTACTTTTCAGAGAGGTAGTAAACTCTTCTGCCATTGTGAACAAGGCAGAAGCATATTTATCTCTTCTATAAATGCATTTATTTAGGTCTGTAAAAATGCTGTAACCTATTGGAGTACATTTTGGTTAGATTGAAAAACCATTAGAATGAACAATGCTTTTAGAGAGAACAAAGAGGTAAGGAACATTATATTTACTTAGCCCCTATCATTATAATGCTAACTGTAGTTGAGACACTTTTGCTTGGTTCTCCATCTTTTTTACAGTTTTTCTCTATTGGTTTGGCTCATTTCTTGAAACAGAAATGACATTCTCAAAACAACATGGACAAATCTTAAAACCACTTGGCAATTGTTCACAACTGAATGGCATTTCTCATTCATTTCATCAAATTGCAAAATGTCTCAGTACATGTCTCAATGTCTCAGTACATTTCTCAAATGATTTAGTACAAGTAACCTACATTTAGCACAATTTCCGATTGAATAGATCATGTTGATCCAAACTGATTGTCATTTCTCAGTCTAAATGGTCGTTCTCTGCAAAACGTGTCAGCGTCATTTCATTGTTTAAGTCATCACATACACAATATTCTGTTCAATTGTCAAAATTATTCAGGAACACAATACCATGAATACCATATATGAATCTCTTGGAACATTTGATAAAACCATTACAGCAATTGACAGTCAGGTAAAACTAGAACTTGAACGAAGGAGGAGTTGGTCTCAGATGACCAATCAAACAGTATGTTTAGTTACCTGACAGGTACTGTCCATTACTGTATTGTGAATGCTGCAAAACATGTATATATAGAGATTGACCATGCAGGACCAGTACAATGTCTGAACATGGAGGCACCTGGCCAAAGTAGATGAACACGGGCAAACTGCCTGCCCAAGGAAGAGGAAGAGGAAGAGGAAGAGGAGGAGGAGGAGTAAGGGTGCGTGATGGTGGATAGGGGGAAGAAGCTGAGGAGCACAAATACACCATGCTGTCCCTAATGAAGTTTGGGCGACAATTATAGACCATGTCATCAACCATGCCCTCACAATCAATGATGGAATTATATAATGTATAGGACAGGACACTGTGCATAGAGCAACAAATATGTTTATTTACTCATTTGCGTATTCATTTAGTGTGTGTTTTTGTGTGTGTGATAGGCCTACAGTATTACAGTATCTTACTTCAGTGGGATGTTACGTATGATACTAACCATGACAAGAAAAATATTGTAGAAAATAAACTATGGAATAGTATGGAATAGTTTATTTTCTACAATATTGATAATACAGTTTACAGTAGTATTCCAGTATTACAGTAAAAACTGCAGCTTACTGTATGATGCAATTATCATTATAATCCTTATTTTGAAGAATATAACCTACAATACAGTAAGTAAAAAGGTCAAAGAGCTGCAATTACAGTAGTGCCTCCCATGGAAATCTATCTAATAATGTTACTGTAACATTTCAGTAATTTCATAATTTTTCCCCTCCCCTTTCTGTCAAATACCCCCTGTAGTACCTCTGCATAGGGTACATGTACCCCAGGTTTGGATCCACTGGAATACTGGAAAGTAGTATATGAACTTGTGCAGAACATAGAAACATTCCTATGTAGCTGTCTGTAACTGTATTGTATGGGGATGAGGCCGGCTTCAACCTGGCCAAGGGCCAAAGACGTGTCCGTAATTTTATTGGCCACTGGGCCATGGTGGATGTCCCAGGCCAGCGAGGGGGGCAATATAACTATGTGTGACTGCCATTTCTGAGAATGGTGTGGCCACTCACATGCCCAGTCTTGGCCCATACAAAACAAGAAGCTCCTCATCTTCTTGGACCCCTATTCATTTGGATTTGATCCCAGAAAATGAGAGAGGTCTCATAGGGCCTCACCTACCACAATAAATAATTGTATGGGGACAGTGGATTTTCCACTGTGGCGTTATCAGGGCCTGGTTCACTGCTCATCCAAGGATGGATAATGTAGTTCCTACCACCTTACTCTCTTTCCTCAATCCATTGAGGAG